>CP092868.1:1780119-1821985 GCA_030710605.1 Cordylochernes scorpioides
ATACTGATGTGAGAATAAAAGTGTTCGTTTTTTTTTGGGCCAAATTGACTCGGCAAAACAAAAATGGATGTTTTGAGTCATAATGTACTCTAACAAACTTATTGAAACTACCAATTTACCAACACTATTTTTTTATTAGCAAAATATTTCCAATGGATCTAAATTACTTAAATTAAATCATGTTTTTCACGTTAAAGTTACAGAAGCGCACGTATTTACATATTAGACGTCACTACTTATAAGTTGTTGGGAGACAAAGCTTTCATCCTTCTCAATCAATTCCACTGATATACTATAGAAAAGTACCCAGTAGAAGTCCACAGTTTAGTGTATACTATATGGTGAAATAGAGAGAGGGAGTTTAGCTATTTCTGTGCTGCAGGCTAACGAGCTGATAAAGAAGCTGAAAGAACACAAGGCCAAACTAGGAAACAAGCTCAAAGACCTCTACAATAGATTGAAGGACAGACTGAATAAATCTTGGAAGGATATCTTGGATAAATTTAAGGGCAAAAAGGACGAGGAGACCCAGTACAGCGATGACGAGACGAGCGACCTGGCAGACAAAATCAAAAAGGAGCTGGAGAACCTCTACGAGAAGATCAAGGATAAACTTGACCGTGGCCAGGCTATCAGCGAAGAGTTGTTTGAAAAGGTAAACTTTCTTATTGGTCCAACTACGAACCATTTCCTCACAAAGGTGCAAATCACATCTACATACCCAGGTGTCATTTGAGTGGGATTGTATTTTAGCAATAAAATATTTTTTAAAAATTCTCTTTATGACAGTAAACATTTTTTAAAAATTGGAATTGTGCCTCTCACAAATTTGTCCTCATTTTCCATTGGAAGTCCACGCATTGCTTACTAACACTTTTTATATAGAATATACAGGATCGGAGCTCTAAATATTAAAGCATCACCTTGTTCACATGTAAAATTCTTACTAAACACTCTTTATAAAATATATATTAGATTTATTGTGTGTGGTTTTCCATTTAAATAAATATATATATTTAAATGTAGATTATATTTGCATAACAAAAAATGTATGCTATCCTGCAGCTAAGTAATCTCTGGGGGTGTTTCAGGCGGGCAAGCTCCGACAGAAGCTGAAGGATTTGCACGGAGGTTTGAAAGGAAAGCTCAAGGACCTCTTCCAAAGAATCAAGGACAAAATAAACGATATGTACAAGAACCTCAAGGAGGACTTGGAAAGTGATAGAATACAGGAGGCAGAAGGGTAAGATTTGCATAACTGTTTACTATTTTAGAAATGTTGCATATTACACGCAGTTTCAAACCGCTTGCTCTCTAACGTATTCCGTTTCAATGGCTGCACACGAGATATCGCGACATAAATATATTAAATCAAAACTGAAATATTTAAAACAATGTACCGATATGCGTGTAAATATAGTTTATATATTATTGTTAGCAATACTTTTGGTACAAAGACATAGCGCGCCATCTGTTATCGAATTTTGAAACTATTATAACGCGAAATTTTCTATCTTTATTAAAAAAAATATCCCCTACTGATATTTCTGCAATTTAAAATTATTTGGAGTCTCACCAGTGGTGCTGACACAATTGGGAAATGATTGTGAATAATTTCTTGAATAGCGCTGAACAACTGTTCTTTCACTTCAAATACGAAATGTAGACGGTCATAGTTGTTTGAAGTCAACAAGAGAAATATACCAGGAAAGACAAAATTATAAAATTGCTATGATAAAATATGTGTTTTCTCAATTTATATATTTGTTCTCTCTGGGGCCACAATTTAGATAGAATCCACATCTGGCCGTTCCCTGACAGGCCAACAATGGCCGACATTCACTCCGTCATGTCCAACCCTGTTTACCTCGTATAGCTGCTTGCACTTCTAAACTGACTTCTCACTGAGAGATTTTGGAAGAACTTGAGAGGAACATTTGAAATCAATGGCTGTGACATCTAGGTGAATCAAGTTGTATGGAATAAATAATTCGAGGAATCTAATTGATTTGTTGTTCCAGCGAGGAGGACATTGCGGAGCAGCTGAAGAAGAAGCTCGAGGACCTCCTCAAGAAGATCTGCGATAAACTGGATGACGGCCAGGCCGTGGGGGAGAAGATGATTAACCAGGTATTCTCCCCAGCACTTGTCACTGGGATTGTCTCATCTCTTATAGACACTACTCCGGATATTCTGTCTACTTTGGACGGCGAATATTTTCTGCCTATGCAGAAAAACTTCAGTGTCAAGTGGAAAATGGAGCAGTCCTGTTAGCTTTCACCTCTTGCCACCAGTACTTTTAGTTACCGCGGAAAACTTCCCCGTGCTGTTACATAGGATGTGGTCTTGAGGATCTCAGCACGGGGGTGCTTCTCTATATCCCCTGTGGTGGAGCATTCACCGTTGAGATTCTCTGTGGAAGATTTACGGACCGATGTATTGGAGTCAAGCCGGATGATATTACCGTGATAGTGGTTGTAGAAGGTGGCAAACATCCATGTCGGGAGCTGCTGGTAGTGGACACCTTTTATTTTGAGAAGTATGGAGAGAAGAGTACGTTTAACCTCTTACTCCTGAAGTTTCTTTCTAGTTATTATCTAACTACATATGTGATTCACACGATATGGATTGGGATCTACGACAGCCTATACTACACCGCATGTCTACGGATGTAGGACCAGAGCACAGATTGTACTGTAAGTCTCCACCACTATGTCTACCCATGTAGAACTAGAGGTTTCCGGCAGATTGTACTCAAGCCACATATCGTTGTACTTATAAGGTATCAAAGGTCTTTTGTAGTTTTCACACTTACTGGTGGATTGGATGGAAATGTTGAAGAACGTGGCAGAACACAAAAGTTGTCACTGAAGGGCTCGACTGCGTGGTCAACCGCCGTAGAATATTCAGGAATGTCCTTGGAATCAACCTGTTTTCATTCCCCTCACCTACGTGTACTTGCAGGACGTGAAACTGCCTTAATCCCGTAGTATTTTACCTATGGAGACCTATGATATCCAGGCGTTTAATGTCCATGTGAGACAGTGTGGAGAGAGGTGGAGAGCCACATACTAACACGTTCAACACAAATATTCGGTTTAGAACGAATATACAGCTCTGTGAAACAAGTTCTGTGTCCCAGGCGAAAGAGATGGCGAAGAAGCTAAAGGAGCTCCAAGGAAAACTTGAAGATAACATCAAGAATCTGTTCGAAAAGACGAAGAATAAGCTACGGGAGCTGAAAGATAAGATTATGGAGAAGTTTCAGAATGCTGAGACCACAGAGGATGTCGTGGAGCGCCTCAAGAAACAGCTGGAGGAAGTACTGAAGAAGATTGAGGACCGGCTGAAGAACGGCGAGGAGATCAGCCAGAGATTGGTTGAAAAGGTAAGTCATCCTATTTGGTTACTTCCGGCCAGTACCTGATAAATTATCACCTTTTATAGCCTGTGATAATTGCATACAATCCACAGATGCATAACGATTCCAGAGAAAACCCATAGCTGGAATAGCCCCTCGTGTAAAGAAAGATTTACAGAATTCCGTACGCAGTTAGATACTGAGAGGGCCAGGGGTGGATGTAACAAGGACTGGATAGAAGCGGTGTTCCAGGCGAAGAACCTGGCGAAGGAGATCAGGGAGAAGGCCTCCGGGATCGGCAAACACCTGAAGGATCTCTTCGAGAGGATCAAGGACCGTCTAAAGAAAATCTACGAGAAGATCATCGATGACGTCAGCAAGGAGGAATCTCCTGTCTACCTGTAAGTCTACCTAGTCTAGACAAATATCTCTAGAACTATATTCTGTCCTTTCTAGACCTGTAAGTCTACGCTCTGTTCTGTCTAAAAACCTACGTCTACATTTAGTCTTTTCTAAAACCATAAGTCTTTACTGTCTGTAAATGTTTCATTGAAATTCCAGGTGTGTTTAAACCCATTCTAAGTTGCTAGCCAGAGAGCGAGATAAAAAGGAAGAAATTCGAATTGAATAAATTTGTACCTCCAAACTGAAATATCATCGAAGTTTCTGCCACATTCCATTCAATTCGATCGTTCCTAAAGTTATCAAATGATTGCTTCTTCACGTGAAATGTCGCCACACAAGATGTGTGTTTCCAGGAGCGAGGACGACATGCTGGATGTTCTACAAAATAAACTGAAAGAGCTCGTGGACAAAATGAAAGGAAAGGTGGACGACGGCAAGTTGGTAGGAGAGAAGCTGATTAAAGAGGTGAGCTAGACATCAACCACATCTAATACTTGCATTGTTCTTGAACGCTAACGGCGATGTCGCAGGCCAAGGACCTCGCAAACAAGATCAAGGAAAAAGGCGGGGATTTGGTCAAAGAAGTCAAGGAGAAGTTAGACGATTTGAAGGAAGACCTGAAGAAGAGGCTAAAGGACCTATGGGATAAGCTAAGCAAGGAGGAGGAGCCAGCCCACTCCGCTGATGATATCCAGGAGAAATTGGAAAATGAACTGAGGGAACTGATGAAGAAGCTGAGGAACAAGGTCGACCACGGCGAGGAGATTGGGATTGAGCTAATCAAGAAGGTAGGTAACGGCACTGGGTGCGCTTACAATCCCTACATGGTGTGGGCGACAGATCGCCGGCCTGTACAAGAAGTTGGAGGAACGCTACAAGAATGTGAAGCAAAACATCAAGGATTTGTTCAAGAACTTGAAACAGAATATAAAGGAGAGATTGAACAAGTTGATTGAGGACTTCAACCTGAAGGACGAAGTGGACGTCCAACGTGCAGAGGGCGCCGTGGATCAGGCCAAGAACATCCTGCAGGAACTCCTGGAGAAGATCCGGGAACGACTGGAGCAGGGGAAAAACGTGGGCAAGGAGATCCTGGAGAAGGTATGGTCAAATTTAATATTTCTTGACGATATCACTGATAATTGTCCTCATTAGATTAATGATTTAGCATGGCTTTCTTTAATCCATTTATTGTAGAACTCTTCAAAAGCCGCTGTCACAGCCCCAGACAATGGAAGAATTCTCGGGGAGTTCTTTCTCGTCGTATGGAGATCTGTTGGAATAATTAATAGCCGAGAGCCTCTACTCTTTTGAATTATTTAGAAGTCTCACAACAAGAATATGGCCCAGAATGAAATAAGCGGGAATTTGCATATGACCATTTTGTATAATTACGGCGAACGTCAACATTCTTGTCCACTCATATATGCTGTCAGAATGCTTAGACTCGGCCACAACGCCGGCAAGTACTTGGCTGGCGAGGATCAAGTATTGTGTCTTTTGACATCTTGCAGGACCAGGAGTCTGATGAAGTGACATCTAGTGAAAAATAAAACTTTGCGAGAAATCTTTAAAAACTCCTGAAGGGCCTTCTCTAAAATGACGCCAAGTTCCAAATGGTCTTGAATAGCGAATTCTAACGGCCACACATGTGGCCAGCTGCGCCTGTAACAAGGATATTAGCGCGTTAGAATGAAGACTTAGAATATTTAAAAAATAATATCATTTCGAAAGTTAATTTGTTGATGGCGTGTGAAGCTGAAGACGATCCTGCCCAAGCTGACCAAGACGCGCCACGAGCTGGAGCAGAAGCTGCGGGAGATCCTCGACAAGATCAAGGAGCATGTGAAGGAGATACTGGAGGAGCGCGAGGCCCACCACTCTCCTGCCAAAGGCGCGGACTTCGACCCTGACATCTTCATCGAGGAGATTAAAGAAGCTGTGAGTCTATATTTACATATAGGCTAGGGCATTTATGCAACTTTGAGTTCTGTATTAGAGTTTTGCTACTGGGAGAATAATTTATTAAAGAGTTAGCTAGGGCGCTCTCCCATATTTAACTCTCCCAGACTGCGCTACTTCCTGCCCTCTGGATTAAGTGTCTACAAAACGGCCGATAACTCCGTTTGTTCTCCAGCTCAAGGACAAGATCTCCCTCCAGAAGATCATCGAGACCGTCAAGTTCTTGGAATCCAAGTTGAAGGTGGTGAGTAGTCCGCCTCAATTTTCATAGTCGGGTTGGTGGTATGTAGGTTGGCTTCGACAACCTCCGTGTTGTATGCACATGCTGTCGAATACGGTTGTAACGGGTTCTAAGCCTAATATCGAGAGATACGGTTGAGGGTATGTTCACTGAAGTCTGCCGTTGTCACTGAAGGGGTTTGAATGTTAGAGAGAGTGTGTCAAAGGATGTACTCCAGTTGTGCATACTTCTGGAACGGGCGAGGTATGTCCAGCCTCTAAGTAAGGACTGATGTGGCAGGCCGTGAGCGAACTGCTTGATGCCATCGCGGCGCGGGACTTGGAGCGAGTCCGCGAGATCCTGCGGGACCTGGTGACCAAGAAGCAGTCCAGTACCGATCTCAAGACGCTGCCCGAGCTCTGGCAGAGGATCAAGGACCGTATGACGGCGGTGAAGGAGTGGCTCAAGACCAAGTTCAACCTAGACTTCGAGAAACTGATGGACTTCGCGCCCGAGAAGCTGCGGGACATCTGCAAGCGGGTGAGTGTGTGGGTCCGAAATGTCCGGCTGGAGCACGATGTGTCTGTGTCGGCAGTTCATCAAGGACATCAAGAACTTCAACCAGAACGCTCTTGACCAGTTCCTGAAGTTCTTCAGGCTGCGGAAGGAGGCGCTGCGCGAGGAGTGGGACAAGGTGAAGGAGGCCATCAAGGACCGCAAGCGGGAGATCATCGAGATGGAATAAACTAGAGCACTTGTACCTCGCCTCTTGTTACACACATGCGGGATAGCAGAACCTGGTTCACATGTCTAGACACTGTTGGATATTTCAATGTTAGCGTTGGGGAGATGGTTGCACCGGGGATGTGAAGAATTGTTCAAACAAAGGTTGGTCAACACCGCGGCAACCGAACTGAGCTGGAGTCGGCTGGGCAGTTGGTCTGTAACCTCCTCGAGTATGAGCTGTGTTGTTCAGGGACTTATATACATATGTGCAACAATGTTGCAAGTGCTGAGGAAGTAGCTGTTTCTAGTTTGTTCAAAGTCGAACAACAACAGCTCCCTTGAGATCTATATATCACTCCTGGCCGCTCCTGGAGGTGGCCTCTCGTTAGGTTATGTCAGCAGTGGCTGGCTATACACGGTTGTTGACTGGGGAAATATACGTTGTGGTCCCCAGTGACATTTCTCAGCAGTGGCTAACTCACCACCGATGGCTAGACCAGTGTAACTGCGACCACAGACTTTATAAAGATTTCCATCAAGTTAACAATTTCCCCAAATACCATCATTATCAAGGATTCCTACACATTGACAGCTACATAGTGGCTACATTCACCGAGGACATTGACAGCTACATAACGGCTATATTCACCAAGGACATTGACAGCTACATAACGGCTATATTCACCAAGGACATTGACAGCTACATAACGGCTACATTCACCAAGGACATTGACAGCTACATAGTGGCTACATTCACCGAGGACATTGACAGCTACATAACGGCTATATTCACCAAGGACATTGACAGCTACATAACGGCTACATTCACCAAGGACATTGACAGCTACATAACGGCTACATTCACCAAGGACATTGACAGCTACATAACGGCTACATTCACCAAGGACATTGACAGCTACATAACGGCTACATTCACCAAGGACATTGACAGCTACACAACAACTACATTCACCAAGGACATTGACAGCTACATAACGGCTACATTCACCAAGGACATTGACAGCTACATAACGGCTACATTCACCAAGGACATTGACAGCTACATAACGGCTATATTCACCAAGGACATTGACAGCTACATAACGGCTACATTCACCAAGGACATTGACAGCTACATAACGGCTATATTCACCAAGGACATTGACAGCTACATAACGGCTATATTCACCAAGGACATTGACAGCTACATAACGGCTATATTCACCAAGGACATTGACAGCTACATAACGGATACATTCACCAAGGACATTGACAGCTACATAACGGCTATATTCACCAAGGACATTGACGGCTATATTCACCAAGGACATTGACGGTTATATTCACCAAGGACATTGACGGTTATATTCACCAAGGACATTGACGGCTACATTTACCAAGGACATTGACGGCTACATTCACCAAGGACATTGACGGCTACATTCACCAAGGACATTGACGGCTATATTCACCAAGGACATTGACGGCTACATTCATCAAGGACATTAACGGATACATTCACCAAGGACATTGACGGCCATATTCACCAAGGACATTGACGGCTACATTCACCAAGGACATTGACGGCTATATTCACCAAGGACATTGACGGTTATATTCACCAAGGACATTGACGGTTATATTCACCAAGGACATTGACGGCTACATTCACCAAGGACATTGACGGCTACATTCACCAAGAACATTGACGGCTACATTCACCAAGGACATTGACGGCTATATTCACCAAGGACATTGACGGCTACATTCACCAAGGACATTGACGGCTACATTCACCAAGAACATTGACGGCTACATTCACCAAGGACATTGACAGCTATATTCAGCAAGGACATTGACGGTTATATTCACCAAGGACATTGACGGCTACATTCATCAAGGACATTGACGGATACATTCACCAAGGACATTGACGGCCATATTCACCAAGGACATTGACGGCTATATTCACCAAGGACATTGACGGCTATATTCACCAAGGACATTGACGGCTATATTCACCAAGGACATTGACGGTTATATTCACCAAGAACATTGACGGCTATATTCACCAAGGACATTGACTACTACATTCACCAAGGACATTGACAGCTATATTCACCAAGGACATTGACGGCTATATTCACCAAGAACATTGATGGCTATATTCACCAAGGACATTGACTACTACATTCACCAAGGACATTGACTACTACATTCACCAAGGACATTGACGGCTATATTCACCAAGGACATTGACGGTTATATTCACCAAGGACATTGACGGCTACATTCACCAAGAACATTGACGGCTATATTCACCAAGGACATTGACGGTTATATTCACCAAGGACATTGACTACTACATTCACCAAGGACATTGACAGCTATATTCACCAAGGACATTGACGGCTATATTCACCAAGAACATTGATGGCTATATTCACCAAGGACATTGACTACTACATTCACCAAGGACATTGACTACTACATTCACCAAGGACATTGACGGCTATATTCACCAAGGACATTGACGGTTATATTCACCAAGGACATTGACGGCTACATTCACCAAGAACATTGACGGTTATATTCACCAAGAACATTGACGGCTATATTCACCAAGGACATTGACTACTACATTCACCAAGGACATTGACAGCTATATTCACCAAGGACATTGACGGTTATATTCACCAAGGACATTGACGGTTATATTCACCAAGGACATTGACGGCTACATTCACCAAGGACATTGACGGCTATATTCACCAAGGACATTGACGGCTACATTCACCAAGGACATTAACGGCTACATTCACCAAGGACATTGACGGCTATATTCACCAAGGACATTGACGGCTATATTCACCAAGGACATTGACAGCTACATAAGTAGAACGACCCAATTCAATAGCAAAGCAGTCTGGTAGATTAAACTGGCAAAACCGCTGGGAGGTTTCACTACTGATGAGCCAGGCCCTCCCATTAATTTTTCCATTGCAGTAAGGAGAGTAGGAAATATATTGTTCAGTTGGAAATGAAGCAATGACGCTGTACAATATAGCGTTTGCATATAAGGAACAATAGTTAGGGCGGGTAGATATGCAAAGTTGGAGGATGTAAGACACTCCCGATCACCAGCCGTCCTGAACGGAGTTAATTTTTTCTTCAAGTTTACTTCTTGAACAAATCCCATTTGTCACCTTCTCTGCTCCAAGGTCTTGAGAGTTACAGCGGTTCTTCCGTTGAGTACAACTGTAGGTTATAAGTGACACTTCGAAAGTTTAGAATGGAATAAATCAATCCTATAAAAGAAAGAGCACCTCTCCCGTCAAAAACCATCTATCGACCGTCTGTTACAGGAATCTCATGCAATCAAAGCCTGCCCTGGACTGACGAGGGCCATTAGCCTGAAACCACGGTTTCCTGAATTTACCAAAGCTGGCGTTGTGTCACCGAGTCGGCTGGATTGCAGAGACGGTCACTAGATGGCGCTAAGTTTTTGAGTCTATATTGATGGATAAAGTGTCTTTCTGTGATTATATACCACACATTGGTTCATAAACCGTGAAGATGCTATCTAGGAGATACTGACAAGAGAGTGTTTACACACAAGATCAACATTTCTAAGTTTAAAATACAATATAACGCGGCTTATGATTGTAAAACGAAAATTGCAATTATACCGCGAATGTTTCTTTTAAACGAAAAATCGAAATTTATTTTAAAGAGAAATAGCGATTATTTCTAACTTTAAGGATGAAGTATAATAGGATGAATTGTGAAGAGTAATGATAAACGGAAAAATAAAAGTGTCCAGGGATGGGAATCGAACCCACAGTGTTCCGCTAAGTTTGCACAACAAACACAGGTAGGACGAGCTCTCTCAATGGCCACCACCGCAGCAACACGTGGGTGTGTGAATGAGTTATCACTTCTCTCACGTGTATGTAAACCCTACAAAAGTTAAGGAAAGTCTTTGACTACTCCGGGGATATGCCGGTCAAGCCGACGTCCAGAGAGGGGTGATTGTTGCGGTCTTGGAGAGAGAATCCACTGTTGCTGAGTCGGCCGCTGGAAGAAACGAAACCTGGAACCTTCTGTACCATAAGTTGGGACACTGTAACCGTGAACTTCAATCACTGGAAGATATGAAATTCAGAAAGTAAACCCAACATTCTTAGCCGCCATGTATATAAATGATGATGCTTACATTCCCAGTGATGATGATCATCATTAAACTTTGAATGTTGAATGGCGGTGGTCTGGAAGAATCACAACTTGGACAACGAGAACATTCAGAAACTTCCACCAGCTGAGCTGTAGATGTTCCAAGTGTAGAGCGTCCTTGTGACATATCCCTGTGCCGCCACGTGTGTCGACACATATACCGAGAGAAATGTCACCTCTTCTAGGATTCAGGAAACCATCTGTGGATAAGTAGTTTATACCATTAGATATATTATCTGTGTGGTGAAGAAACTTATCCCCGGATGGAACTTCGATTTATTTCAAATATGTTCATGTAACAAACAAATTACCATGATGCACTAGCTCGCCATCTGTTATGAAAATTTGAAACAATTTTAGACACGTAAGATTCTTTTTTGAAATTAAACAATTTCCACTGCCCTTACTGCAATGGAAAAATTAATGGGAGGGTTCACCACTGATGAGTCATTAATTTTTCCATTGCAGTAAGGGCAGTGGAAATTGTTTAATTTCAAAAAAGAATCTTACGTGTCTAAAATAGTTTCAAACAAACTACCATTGCTAAAGTTCACCTCAGGAACACCGGCGTTAGTTAAGTAGACAGTTGGTACTGTGGAAGGTTGCCCCCAGTGAGTGTGAGTAACCAAACAGAGCTCTGGCACCTTATAAATGTAAAGGTTATCAACAGGTGTAGACAGTACAGTACAAGTAGTTACAAGCCACCAATCAGAACAAAAGGAACTTTGATAAGGCAGAATTTGGATTATAAACACAAGGTAATAAGACCAAATCCAAATAAATAAATAGTGTGTGATGTTTGTCTGAAAATGGTAACAATGTTGTTACCGAAACGTCACACACTATTTAGTTATTTGGATTTGGTCTTATTACCTTGGGTTTAAAAAGGAACTTTGCTACAACCCAGAGATGACCTGGTCAGTTCCAGCCATTGAAGAACCAGCCTCACAACATTGATGGAACTAACTTCACCAACGGCCCCACTTACCTTGACAACCCCCTTGTTTCTACATAAATCAAGATCAATTGTGTAAAATGTCCATTTTTAATAGAATAAAGACTCATGGACAAAATTTAAGGAAGTGGAAAGTCTTTGATGTCACCAGCTATCTATTTTTTCTAAGATAACAGAGGCAATTTTGTTCACACTTTGTTATCTTGTGTGTCTTCAATAAAGGTCACTGTAATATCTTTCATTGTCCCGATATACATGCTGAAATGTACAAATGTCAATTTCATAATTAGGTAACAAAATAGGGATACACCCTCAGCAGAGCTGACTGCTACAGGGCACATCCCCAGGTGGTGGATAGGGGAACGACCGTCAGATATGAAGGCCAGCTGCGAAACAAGCAATTCTGACCAATAAGCAGTCATGGACCAAAAGCATCATTGTTAGAAAGACCTCTTTGAAAATTCTAAGTTCAACTGACCCAGTTGATGGACCTCATCAAGGGTCCAGGGATACGGAGGTCTGTACTCATGTCGGCAGCAAAGATTTCCATCTTGGAACAGCCTCAAATTACAGTCAGACTTTCACCAAAGTGTGCCTGGACCATGATCAATGAAAGCTGCACCCCTATACCCCCATTCCATGAAATCATGGAATTCGTGTGATCTTTGTACAAAGGAATAAGAACAAGATACAGGTTAGAACAAGCTGTACAAGTCTGGAGGATCAAACTGATGAAACTGATGAGCTAGGTCTTTCCAATCTTCTGTTGAAGAAATTTGTTTTTTGAAAAATAATATTCCCAGATAATTCCCACATTTCACTGACAGATGTGCTCACATATCAAATGCCGTCCAGAATTATCCACTTCATGGGATCTCAACCTCTCATTCATGATAACCATGGTTCATCATTGGGGGAGTTTTAAATCTTTATGGCTGCCTCAACATTTGCACAGGTCCAACCCCACCACTGAGTAACCAAACAGAGGTCTGGCACCTTTTACAAGTGTAGACAGTACAAGTAGTTACAAGATGTATTTATAACACCATGGTTTATAACAACAGGGCTCTGGCACATTGTAAGTGCAAACTGCTTCCTACATGTGCAGACATGTGGTACACTTATTGTAAAAGCAGTCACCTTCTTCTACCCACCATGGTTATCATGGCCTGTACCACGTATACTAGGGATAAGCAAACAAAAAAATACCAAGAAGTAGTCCAGCCAACTTGGCTTGTTAGAAATGACCATCAAACACAGAGTTAAATTAACGAGTATTTTAATAATGATCATCATCACCACCCCACTAAGTATCATCACTCCTCATCAATGATGAGCTCCCTCTTGGCATCCTTGATGTCTTTCTTCAGCAGGTTCCAGTCCTTCAGCTCCATGTCTCCTTTCTTCTTCAGGAACAGCTCCCACAGCTGGTTGATGCTGTCCAGGTCAAATTTCTTGATGGACTCGCGGAACTGCCACACAGCTCATCAGTGGAGAACACTAGACCAGTACAAGTAGTTACAAGATGTATTTATAACACCATTTTTCATAACAACAGGGCTCTGGCACATTTGTAAGTGCAAGCTGATTTCTACATTGTGCAGACATGTGGTACACTTATTGTAAAAGTAGTTGCTAACTACCCACCATGATTATCATGGCCTGTACCATATGTAGACATGTGGTGTATTTACAGTAGAAGCAGTTACTAACTAGATATTAAGACAATCTCCCTATTTGCTAAAAAAAAAAAAACACAAGTCAGGGAGAAGATCTTCTTTTATAAGAGGACCATCTTATACAAGCTTTCAGACAAGATGTCTTTCTACGGAGACTTCTTTGCCTGGAAACTTGTACGGCAGTTTTCTTATGTAAAGAAGCTTTTCTCCCCGAGCATCTTCCACCAGATCTCCACACCTCTCTCTCAGCATTCACTAGTTCCCACTTCATTTACATTTTCTACAATTTTGTTGCCACACTTGGAGATCCCTTATTTACACGCTCTCTCCATATTATAATACACTGCGGCCTGTGATTGTAAAACAACACTTGAAGTTACACCGCATGAGTTTCTTTTCAATGAAAAATTCAAAATTTATTTCAAGGTGAAATATTGACTATTTCTAACCTTTTTGGATGAGTTATGAAAGAGTGAATTATGAAGAGTAATGATGAACGGAAAAATAAAAGTGTCCAGGGATGGGAATTTTACACACTCCATATGTCAAATATAAGTGGTCTGGAGATTAATTTGTAGAAACCACTGAGAGTGTTCACTGGTGAGCCACGTCCTCTCATCTATTTATTTATCGCAGTAAGGTCTGCAGAAGTAGATTTCAATGAAACACATTATTGTCAAACTGTTTGTACACTTTACTGGGGGGGTCGGTGGAAGGCTGGGTAAACCGTTTGGTTTTAGACCACTAGGACCCGGGTTCGATACCCGCATTGGACACTTTTTTTCTGTTAAAAAAAAAATGCTCCAATGGCCCCCGATTCTTGCAAAAGTCCAACCCCACCAGCGAGTGCAAGTAACCAAACGGGGCTCTGGCATTTGTAAGTGCAAATTCGAACTGCTTTTCACATGTGTAGACATGTGGTGCGCTTACAGTAAAAAGCAGTCGCTAACTACCCACCATGATTATCATGGCCTGTACCACGTGTACTAGGGATAAGCAAAAAAAAAAGAGATTTTGGAGGGAGGAAATTGATGGCAGAAAAGAAAGGTTACTGCTCCTGTCGGAATCAACACAAAAACTAAGTGCCATCTATTGACAGTCTCTGCTATCTAACATATTGGTGACCACACCAGCTCTGGAGACTTCAGCCATTTTGGACTGCAGTAAGGTAATTGAGATTCATTTTGTCTCAAAGCCTTGCCCCAATATTTACATTTCAGTTTCCCAAACAAATAAAGATTTTGGTTGTTGTTGTCGTGTCCAATGAATAACCCCAGATGTCTCCGTGCATCTCTATCACAGCAGTCGCAATGTTTGGCAAATGGGTGCCATTGCCATGTTAGTCACCTTGGAAACAGACCAACATTGAACTGTGGATGAAACAAAAAATGACTTTTGCCAAAATGTCCTCAATAAATGTCGGCCAGGGAATCTCACCACCCACCTTGTCAACAACCTCCTTGAGCTGGTTGCCAGACAGATCCCTGAACTTCTCCAAGGTCATGTCAAACTGGTCCTTGAGCCAGTTCTTGGCACGCTTGAAGTGCTCCTTGATCTGCTCCCACCAGTCTGCTGCCTGCGCGGCCTGGTGCTGGTGCAGGAGGTCGCGCAGGATCTCCCTGACCCTCTGGTAGTCCTTGCGGAGGATCGCGTCCTTCAGCTCAGCCCCCACCTGGACATCTGAGGTCAGCTGTGATTGGTCGGCCTTCCATCCGTACCTCCTTCAGCGCCTCCCTCAGCCGCCGGACCAACTCCCGGAGTTTCTCCAAGTCCAGCTTACCTCGGACCTGCACATCACAGATCCCGTGGGACAACTCCAGTGGACTGCAGGATTTAGAGGGAATGTTTGTGAAGCTCTCTACAAGTATAAAACTTTTTACAAATGAAACAAGAGTAGAGCTGGGGCTTTTGTAAATAAATAAATGTTGGATTTGATATTTTATTGTAATTTTATGTTAATTGTCCGACACCATATATGGTATATATTTACATACTAGCTAGATGACCCCTGAGTAAAAGTTCACAAGACAACTATTGTGTTAACAAAGTTATAGTCGCGGTAATAGGAATGTGTTCTTTATCATCATCATAGTAATTTTTTGTCTCCAAAATATGCAAATTAGTTTGTTATTGGGTAAATTTGCATAGGCTTTTGAATAATAGAGATATTAATCTATATCTTCAGTTACCTAGATGTGAAATCTGTTACTCCTCAATTGAGTAGTTTGTTGGTGGACATCCATTGAGCCATTCATATTTACATGAACAGTAGAACAACCTCTCTGTAAAGAACAACTAGATGGCAAAGTTGGTAATTTTGGTGATGGAAACTGTCCTTTGTATAGAGGTTTCTGCAAGCAGGAGTGTCCTCTCATGGAGGTTGTTCACACACATAAAATAACCTTTCAATTCATTTATAAAAATGGTTATCACCAAAAGCATCTATTATCTCCATACCCCATACATACATATATATATACCCCATACATATATACATACCTATTTACATACTACATGTATTTCCATAAACCACCCACCAGCTCCCTCAGTTCCCCCAGATGGTCGTGGACATCCCTCCTCTCCTTAGAATCCCTGGTGATCTTCTTGAGCCAGTCTTTGAACTTGTCTGCGATCTTCTGTTGGAGCTCCTTGAGCTTCTGGCCAATGTCCACCTTGAGTTCTCTCAGCTTCTCTTGGATCTCCTTCACCTGACATCACATGATATCACATGGTCTCACATGACATCACATGGTCTCACATCACCTGGCATCACATGGTCCTGATTTCACCTGGCATCACATGGTCCTGATTTCACCTGGCATCACATGGTCCTGATTTCACCTGGCATCACATGGTCCTGATTTCACCTGGCATCACATGGTCCTGATTTCACCTGGCATCACATGGTCCTGATTTCACCTGGCATCACATGGTCTCACATCACCTGGCACAGGTCCTGATTTCACCTGGCATCACCTGGTCTCACATCACCTGGCATCACATGGTCCTGATTTCACCTGGCATCACCTGGTCTCACATCACCTGGCATCACATGACATCACAATCTTTCCGAAGACCATCTATTGGTTGAACAGCACAACAAGCCACATCACCCAATAATTTATTTAACTCTTGATGTTTCAGTGACCTGCTGAGTGACGCTGGGAATTGAATAAATTATTGGGTGATATGTGGCTGTATTATTTATTTCTGAATTACATGATCTGACATCACCTGGCATCACATGATCTAACATCATAGTCTACACATAGGACCACCTGACTGTCTCCCACACACATGTTTACAGCAAAACCTCCAGGAGTAACCTTCAGTAAAACAAAAAAAAACCTTGATAAGGTCCAAAATTTGATTATAGATCAGAAACATAAGATACCACGACCATGTCCAAATGATGTTTCTTTAACAATCTCATAGTTTATTCATTTGGATGTTGTGACCTTGTGACAAACTGGCCGGATCTAACCAACCAATGAGAGACCACAATCTCCAGGAGTGTCCATGGTCTCTCCCAGGAGGTAGTGTCTTCTATGTTGTCAACCTGTTGTGTCACACACCTTCTCCAAAATATCTTCCCTGATGGCTTTCCCCTGCTCCAGCTGCTCCTTGATGTGTTCGAGGATTTTCTCGAGGGAGTCCTTGAGTTGTTTGCCCAGCTCAGTCTGTGGCTCCCTGCACGTTATCATCATGATCATCATTGTTGTCCAGTCGGGATACAAGGCGGACTTACCCCACGGAGGAGGACTGGGCCGTGGCTGGACCACAAGTCACACAGGTTAGCTCTGGGAGATCTGTGAAGGAGGAAATCACAGGAACACAAGGTCCAGACTTGGAGAGATTCAAACCTGGGTTGTGGAACATGTACATCGGCACAGAGAAACTCTACTGCTCCATGTGGTGGCAGGTCTCCAATACAAAGACATGAAGAGAGACAGAGTAAAATTGCGATGTTCCATAATGGCCGACCTCTGGGTCAAAAATGGCAAATGACGATTGAATCTCTCTATGTGTAGTAAAACCTGTCTTGGGAGTTTTCCTGTCTTAGAAGTCAAACTTTAGTGGAAACCATTTGGTTCTCAATTAATTTAGTTTTCTCAGCTGAGCTCTACTCTTCTCAGGCAGACACCATCAACAAGCTTTACAAGTTTGATACCTTAATATTATTGAGTGGAGATAGGAAAGAAGAAGAAGAAGTTTTCTCAGCCATCTGACCCTGTCTAATGCCTTCACATTTAAATGTTTTTCTAATGGGGGGGATCTTTTATATCCAAAAGATGTCAAAATGCCGCCAAGTGTTATTATAATTGATTCCTGCTGGGAAAGTAAAACAATCCTAAATATCAGCAGAAAACAACAAAAATGTAAATTTTAAATGTTCTTTCTTTCCCAGAACTTTATAGAAACAAATGTCTGGTCCCCCAGGAATTTGTTGATTGTGAACAAAGTTGATTTTTGTTTCCACTCTCAATTGGATGTGGTCAATTTTGTTTTAGATGATGTTGATAAAGTATTTTATTACGATGCACTAGCGTGCCATCTGTTATCAAATTACAAAACTATTTTAGACGTGTAATATTCTTTTTAAAATAAATAATTTCTACTGCCCTTACTGCAATGGAAAAATTAAATCTGTATGGTAGATTAAATTGGCGAAACCGCTGGGAGGGTTCACCACTGATGAGCCAGGCCCTCCCTTTAATTTTTCCATTGCAGTAAGGGCAGTAGAAATTATTTATTTTAAAAAGAATATTACACGTCTAAAACAGTTTCGTAATGTTAATAAAATATTTTATAAACACTTCCAGTAGAAAATTAACAAAAAAGTTTATTTGTTTAATGAGACACAAGCTTTCTTCTTTAGGGTTAACTTAGATGGGACAGTCACAAGGCAAAATTTGGATTATAGATTAGAAACACAAGATAAGACCAAATAAATAGTGTGTGACGTTTCAGTAACAGCGTTGTTACTTTCATCAGACCAAAGTACTGTTGCCGCCCGGAATGAAACCAGGGACCTTGTGATAACACCACACACGGTAACTATTTAAAAACATGCTGTGATATTTTCTCAACTCAGTACTTCTGTCTGATGAAGGTAACAATGCTGTTACTGAAATGTCACACACTATTTATTTGGATTTGGTTTTATTACTTTGTGTTATATGGGACAAGAAAGAATGGAGAGGTTCATGTGTGAACTTGTATTGACAAATGTGAACTTGTCGTAGTTAAGGTCCTACAGTACCTGGGACTTACAGGAGGTCCTACAGTACTCACCTGGGTCCAGGCAGATGGATGCGAGCACCACCAGGAGTGCCAGATACTTCATGGTCAGCCTGGCAACACAGCTGTGTGAAGACACATGTAATGGGGAAAAGAATCAACATCAAATATATTTGAGAATTTACTGAAAGCTGACCCAAAATAATGTACACTCATGGACAAAACTTTAAAAAGCTGTACCTTTCAGCATATATATATTGGGATTCAAACAATAACTCTTGAAAGATATTACAGTGATCTTTATTGAAGACACACAAGATAACCAAGTGTAAACAAAATTGCCTCTGTCTCCTTAAAAAAAAAAAAAAAAAAAAACAGATGACCAGCGACATCAAATACTTTCCTCTTCCTTAAGTTTTGTCCATGGGTGATATTTGCATTAGAGATTGTCTGATAGCCCCTATATACATATACTACAGTACCTCCTTGTAAAGGCCAACACCTAGTTACAGAGCCAAAGAGTTCTTTAGGAGACAGGTGTCGTCTTACTGGAGAGTTGCTGAATAGTAAAAAATTGTAATTTTGCAAATGAAAAACTGTCTTTTGTAGAAAGATGTCCTCTCATGGAGGTTGTTCTACTCTCTGTATATATCTTCTCAAACATTTCTGTACCACAGTAAATAAAGGATTCTAAAAGAGCAACAAAGTCCAGGGAATTCCCACAAAAAAGTCCGGGCAAGTCGCAGTATGCAAGCCATCACATGTGACATCTTGTAGAGTCCACTATGGAAGTGAGAGATGGACTCTTAGAAAATAAGAAAGAAAAAGAATTGATACTTTTGAAATATGTGGGAACATGGAGAAAGCTGTTCAGAATGCCATGGACAAATAGAAGAACAAATGTTTCAATCTTAAATGAAATCAATCCTGGGGTAGATCCCTAAAATCCCAACCAAATATGTAAACTGACCTACTTCAGACATATAATGGGAGCAAATGGTTTATAAAAGATGTTGGTGTTGGGAAGAATTGGAGAAAGAGAGGAAGAACTGTAATAAGCTGGCCAGAAGGAGACAAGGAAGCTACCAGAAGGTCACTAGATGAGATTCACTAACTGATCAAATTGAAGAATATTTGTCCATATTGATAAGGCACAATTTGGATTATAAACACAAGGTAATAAAACCTAATCCAAATAAATAAATAGTGTGTGATGTTTCAGTAACAGCATTGTTACATCACACACTATTTATTTATTTGGATTTGGTCTTATTACCTTGTATTTGTCCATAGTGTCACCTAATGTTGACTGGATGGATGCTGTTATTGTAGTGTCCATCAAGTCAAGTTTGACTATATATATATCACCTGTAATATACTAGAGAGTAAAGTGATGAGCCAGGGGACACTGCTCAGAGGGTGTGATACTCACGTAGGATCAACGAAGTGAATACTGGTGTTTGGATGGCTCCACTTTTATCTTGGTGGAATCTGGCAACCTTGGACCCCAGCTGGATGTTCCCACGCTGCCTCAGGTGATTACATCCGTCTCTCTCTCTGCTTCGACCTTTGTCCTTCGACAGCACCCGGGGGCAAACACCAACGTTTATCTTTACAACTGTTCTATTTATAGAAGCCCAGTCACTCAACCAATCAACAACAGTCAGCTAATAAACTTACAGTAGAGCCCAACTTCTGTAACACACCTGGAGGTGAGGACTTTCGGTGTTGATTTAAGAGGTTGGTACACTCATGGACAAAACTTAAGGAAGTGGAAAGTTTTTGATGGTTCTCTATTTATTTAAGGAGACAGAGGTTGTTTACACTTGGTTATCTTGTGTATCTTCAACAAAGGTCAATATAATATCTTTCAGAGTTATTGTCCCGATATATATGTTGAAAGGTACAACTTCCTAAAGTTTTGTCCATGAGTGTATATAGGAATTTTAAAATGGATACTTATGGATATCACACAGATATTTCTACTGACCTCATAGCTCCTTCTCTACTGATTGTGCTGATAATGGGGACTGTGCTGAGGTTTAGTTTTCTGAACAAGTGCCAACATATAGAAGCAGGGAGACTGTCAAAATAAAGGTTCATCTAGTTTGATGTTAGAACTGGGCTATTGACCATATCAACAAACTCAGGTTGCTGCCACAACTCAAGCAAACTGAGAAGCTGGGTCACCTGTGCACTTGTAATTGTAAAAGTCAAATTGACTTTCACATGTGTAGTGCAGCAGTCACTAACTCACCAATGATTATCATGGCCTCTACCCTGCATATTTGGGATAATAATATAAAAAATTCATAAGATCTTGTATCCACTTTCATCACTTGTTGAGGAAGTCAAAACTTGGTCCCAATTATCAGAAGTCCCAATTAACAATGATGTCACAAGGTAACCAGGCCAAATTAAGTGAATTAATTGTTGAAGAATTATCTCCATACACAGCAACTGCTGAAGAGGGCGCCGCTGTTGCAGAAACTTCACTTATTTACATATTTGGACTTTGATTCAATTCATGGTCCCTCATCATGTTTTCTTGGATTATTTACTTTACTAAATATTGATTGTATTGGAAAGGACAAGAGATCCCTGTACAGAGAACCAAGAAGAGTTCTTGAGCTTCTTTATGAGCACGACCTCCAAGATCTTGTCTAATTTAGACTTAAAAGGATATGTAAAAAAAAAAAAAAAAACTAAATATTGACTCTATGACCAACGTACTCTGTGTTCAAGTTACCAAAATATCATTCCATTTTATTCTTGATGGATTGGCTGAGTTCTCCCGGCCTTGTTAGGTAAATAATGTAATCTCTGAATTAATTCATCAAAATTGTTTATTTTTACATCTATTTATAGATTCACACACCAATTATTATTGTCTGCGACAAGTTTGACATTTTTAGATTGCGGCAAAGCCTTTTGCATCAATTTTTGCCTTAATAGAGGTGGGGGTTGGTAGTCTCGGGCTTTTGACCAGGGTGACCAGCCTCACTTCAGTGTTCTCAGGCAGGATTTGGAAGCTGACTGAAGGAATGTACTTCCACTGCGAGCTGGAGATGTTGTGATTCACCACCACAACCGCCATTAGAATCTCTGAACTGAAGAATTTCAACAGATGATCCAGCTCACCGTATTTGATTGTCTGGTTTTTGAGCAAAGTTAGAAGTCTTCCAATGTCATCAATTATCAACAGACGAACTTTTGAATAAATTGAACTTACATCTTCTATTTCTATTTTAAGATATTGAAGAAATTCTGTCAATTCTGTAAAATTTGATATTGGCATTCTATAAATTCTTTTTAGCTTGTTTGAAATTTCAGAGTTTTTATCTACTTGTAGGGTTAACAATTGTTTTATTCTACCTGCAGAAAAACTACAAGAAGTGTCAACAAACAAGACATTGTGTTGAGTTTCTATAAGAAATGTAGTTATAAGTGTCAAACAAAATTGAGTTTTTCCAACACATGTCGGTCCAAATAGTTCTGTTATTTCACCTGTATAAATGCCACCATCTAAAAAGCCATTCATCTTCTTACAACCTGTGCTAAAGATTGCCATTTGGGTAATCATATCTTGATACATTCTTGTGCCATTTTGTGGAAAACAAGTAAAATGACAAAGAAGTCTCTTGTATAGTGCTAGGGCATCTTTTCCTGACAATAATTTATTTTGAATACAAATTTCAACACCATCACTTATAAATTCGTGAATGCAAGTGATGCCATTTTTTCTTAATTCATCTAGTAGAGATTCATTTAGTAATGGACATAATTTGCTAGCTTCTAAGAGCGACATTTAAACAAAAAAGAATGACTACAACATAAAGCATTCAACATTGATAGTTTAAAATCAAGTTTGTTTACTTTATATAACATTTTTATTGATGAAAACTTTCTGCGAAATATATTTTTATAAAAAAATAATAATAAATAAATAAAATAACCCAACAAAATTCATATAATATCCATTAATCCGAAGAACAAAATATCTTTAAACTTTACGAGTAGACAGCAGAAACGGATCATTTGCAATGTGAAATATTCAAACCGTATATCTATTAAATATATTTAATATTCGAATAACTACAATGTTCTCGTGAATATACGATCAACACAAAACTTGACACCAACTGAAAATATTGTGTTTATTAGATTTTTATAAAAAGTCTTTTTTTTTTTTTTTTTTTTTAATATTCATTTTCTCATTGCTTCATGGATCTACAGTAAGATATTTTTAGTATATGTGAATTCTTCCATTAATTTTAACTACAGGTTTATAAAGGGCAAGACCCGAAATCATCCAATAATATTTACAAAATAAAACTTTAAGTAATGATTTAATTTTTGTCAAAAGCGTCATTAGTGTACCTAACAAGTTTGTACTTAGATACAGAATTTCAAGAAGCGAGAGACTCCTATTTCGATTTGACTTTAAATATATTGCAATTGGAGCAAATTAAATTAATAAATATAAATTTCATACCATTAAAAATATTAATTTTAATAAGATTTTAATTAAACGAGCAAAAAATTTAAAGAAGAAAAAAAAGCTTGCAATTAAAAGTATATATAGAAAAAATATATAAATTAATACAAATTAAATATATTCATATATGCTTAAAATATATTTATTTAAAAAATATAGTTTTTACAAAATAATTTTCGTTGAGAGATTAAATATATTTTGCAGCCATTTCTTTCTGTGAATCATTCGCGATTGCTCTCTTTATTTTTGTTATATCGGTTGCGATTTAAATTGATAACTTGTGGGCGAGACTTGTATCTAATGGAGTAGTTTATTTTCTTTTTTCCTCCTAGATATTATTTTTTAAACAGATAAAATGGAAAGAAGAACAACTAGTCAGAATCGACATGTGTACGCCGAAGGAATTACTGCAGAAGTATTAAGTCAGCATACGATCATTGGGAGGGTAAGACGAAACTTTTAGAATTTGATTTTTTTTTTTTATTTCAAATTTAAAATGTGCCTTTACGAATCTAGTAATTCGTATTAATTAAAGAAAACCATAGATAATTTATAATAATATGTTGAGGTTCTAGTTTCGTTTGTGTCAATTGAAAATTCTTTAAAATATTATTATTATTATTTTATATTTATATATTAAATGTAAAAATGCCTTATTTTTGTCTCATTATTACGTGATTCAGGAAGTTCCAAGCGACATTTCATTCATATACTAGCCTTTGATGCACCTCCTTTTTCATGTTTCACAATTTAAACCTTTTTTATATATAGCCTCTCTCTCTCTCCCTCTCTCTCTCTGAAACCATAATATATAGGTTGAATTCATCTGAAGTTTCTAAAGCTGGTGTTGCTATTTTAATGTGGAAGGTACCTCGCCCATTGTACATAATAAAAATATATATCATGTAATATAAAATACTAGACGAATGACCCGGGCAACGCCCGGGTTTACCCGATTAAATGTTTTATTCAAACACTATTTGTTACAATTATAAATTGGCGCCGTGGATGTCACTCTTGTGAAACGTCCCGCTCCAAACTTTACATGTACATTAGGTCAGCTGATATTACCTCCCATCTTCACTGCTAGAGGCACTGCTCGCGAGCTAAGTAGAATAATTTGAATATATAGTTTTAATAATTGATTTATATATTTTTTAAAATAGCCTATCATCTTCCCCGTATTTTTTTACCTATGTATGGTAATTTTGGTTTGAATTAGTGAACTACTGCAAATTTGTATACCGGACATACAAACAAACATACAAACATTCATTTATATATATATAGATATAATAAATGTATAATAAATATCAATTTAAAACCATGCCAGAAGACCAGAATTGCATGTAACACATTTAATTCAACACACCAATGGATCAGAGATTTCAGTTGAATGAAAGTGAGTCTTGAATCAAAGTAGGTTAGATAATTTAATGACAGCATTAACTGATAGTGAACATTTTTCTAGGATAACCAAATACATAATGAAAAAATATATTCTTAGAAAATACTGTTGTAATATATTTTAATTAATAATGTGAATTATGGTATCATTGGGACTTTTTTAAAAAAAATTCTGAATGTTTCATGATTAACTTTCAATGACGGATAAAATTGCACCAATACATTTTTGAACAAAGGAAAAATTACAAGTACTATTTTTTATCCAAGTGAATAAATGCAATGGGAAGAAAGTGAATAAATTTATAAAATAATGAGAAGACTAAAAGTTTAAAGAAATATTTTATGCCATTGGGCATTCAGTGTGTATTCTAGCAGATCAATCTTCAAAAGCCAAACATGTCTTCAGTATGTTATGTCAAATAGCAGAACATCTAAGACACCTCGTTGTTTACACTAACCTAAGTTAGCCCTAAATCCTCCAGAGGAAACAAAAATCACACGGACCCAATATTTGAGACACATTGTAACACTTTTAAGCAGGGTGAGCACATGCTAACTATGGCCCAACATGTTGTTTTAACCAAGTTGCTGTTATAAAAGAGGCTGCTATAACAACAAGATTCTACTCTGTGTCAGAATCTTTGCTTACAAGTCCTCTCTATGATAACTACATTTCTACAAGGTAATAATAAATAAAGTGTGTGAGATTTTGGTAAAAGTCTTGTTACACAATCAGACAAAAGTACTGAATATCAAAGCATGCTTTTTAAATTGTTACTGTTATAAAAGAGGCTGCTATAACAACAAGATTCTACTCTGTGTCTTTGCTTACAAGTCCTCTCTATGACAACTACATTTCTACAAGGTAATAAGACTAAATCCAAATAACCCCTAACAATAGTAGCTAAGTATACATATCTGGGTTACCCTCTGACTACAAAAATCTCGAACCAATATGCTTCCCAATACTTTAGAAACAAAGCACTGAATGCAATTAATGCACTTTGGAGAATCCTTACAAAGGCGCGAATAAAGTCCTTTACCTCAGTGATGAAACTTCTTGACACTATTGTTCTTCCTACGTTACTATATGCGGCACCAATGTGGGCAATTAACCAGCTGAAGACAGTCAATAATACCCAAGATGCATTTCTTCGTCGTCTCTTAGACTTACCAAACTTCACACCAGGATATATCCTCAGAAGAGAATGTGGAAGAATATCAACTGAACTTAATGCTGTAAAACTCACATTAAAGTTTTGGGTCAGGATTTTAAAAATGGAGACGAGCAGATTACCACATGCTTGCTTAAACTATCTCTGGAAAGTCACCGCGAAAAAGGAAATAGAAAACAGTTTTACTCAAAATTTAATAAAAATTCTAGACTCTAAGGGATATTCCTTTCTTAAGGGCTGCGAAGACTACTTAGCCATACAGAAAGAATTGCCAGGCATAATTAGAACCACCACAGACCAACTAATTCAAAACGATCAGATGAAAATCACTGATTCAACCCACTTTGCTCACTACAAATTTTTGAGTGAATCATTCATGACAGAGGAGTACCTACGATTAAATATCTCGCTTCCCAACAAAAGACTAGTTGCACAACATAGAGTTTTATGGCAATTTTTCAGGGAAGAAAGAAACGACTTCTGGAAAGAAAATGGCCGGAACTGTTTACTTTGTAAGGATCTCATGGATGATAATTTGGTTCACTATTTCTTCCAATGCCCTCTCTTAACAGAAAAATGTACTGAAATTTTCCCAAGCCCTAACTCTGGTCAATTTAGATACCATCGCATATGTCAACTTCTCTCTTCAGCTCTGAATGATGAATTACTGATTGTTAGATACTTTAAGTTCTGCACAGAAGCTGGGCGCATGAGAAAGAATGCAGGGCAAAGGATACTGGAGGATGAACTATCTGTAAATAGGTAACTGAATGTGAGACAAACCTTATTTTGATGTAAATGTTTCCTCTTCCCTCTCCTCTTGTTGACGTGTAAATACGGCGAATCCTGTATGGGGCGGAATGCCCTAAATAAAGGCTTTTGTTGTTGTTGTTGACTAAATCCAAATAAATAAAGTGTATTAGATTTTAGTAAAAGCCTTATTACCATCATCAGACAAAAGTACTGAATGAGAAAAAATATCGCAGCATGCTTTTTAAATAGTTACTGTTATCAAGTGTGTAAACAAGATGGCACTCAGCATTTGCTGAGGGAAAAGTTTCTTAGAAAACTATATTTTCTTATTCTGTCTTCTGTCAGAAGATGGTAATGATGCAGTTACAGAAACCTCGCACAAGAAAATAAGACCTAATCCAAATAATTTAATAGTGTGTGATGTTTCGGCAACAGCATTGCCACCATCATCAGATAATTTGTTTTGTCTGATGATGGTAACAATGCTGTTTCCGAAACGTCACACCCTATTAAATTATTTGGATTAGGTCTTATTTTCTTGTATTATAATCTATAATCCAAATTGTGCTTTATCAGAAACCTCACACATTATTTGGTCTTATTACCTTGTAATCTACAATCCAGATTTATTTGATCCTCTCAAAGCACAATGTGGTGTATTCCACCAGAGCTGCAGCAATGTGGCAGGTTTTGGCATCTGATAAAAACCTTCATTTATATATTTCTGCTCTAGAAAACTATGCAAGCAATAAGGGCTCCAGAACCTTTTTCAATTGACACTTTTGTGAGGATGGGGAGCTATGCAAGTAGCAAACTTGAACGCCATGAAAAGCAACAATTGTCTTTTTTTTTTTTAATTAATTACAAAATGTTCATTGCTCCACTAGGAACATAATTGTGGACCCTGTAGCACCTGTTGTTTAAAAAGGTTTAAAATTGTAAAAAAAATATTTTCCCTGAAGGGCCCAGGCAGTGCCCAGCATCCATTGTTTTAACAAATTATTAACAACAATCATGATGATGGGAATTCATTATCATCATCACATTCTGCTGTGTTAAGAAAGTTCTGTACCTAACTTGTAGGAAGTCAGAAAGGTAAAGGATAGTGTAAACTCATAGATGAAATATATTCGAACAATCGCAGTTATTTCTTCTTATTTACATACAAATTTGAGAGAGAGAGAGTAAAATTTATTTATATATTGATTTGAGAAAGTAAGATAAGAGATTAGGGTCTCAAATGATGAGCACCACCTGATTATATAACTCAATATTGCAGTGCCATCTACATTCCGACTAAATGTTGATTTTCTCACTTCAAAATTTGCACATGTAGGGATTTTAGCCCATAGCTCCACGGAGTGCAGGCTCCATTAGTGTATAGAGTGTTGAATTATTCCTCCAAGGTTTGACCCCAAAAAGAAACTTAGCAGTCGGGAATGCCCACTTGCTCAATCCTGTGCAATTTCCTGCCAATCTCTGCTATCAAGCTTATTCTTTTCCTGGCCACTTTATCCTATATGGCTGCTTTATAAACAATTCTTCATTTGGTGGGTTTGATTCAATGTGACACTTTGTGAAATATCAATGTGTGGTCAAAAACATTCATGTTGAGACCAAATGCTTGTTTTCTCACAGACTCTTATTTCAATTTGCATAGCTCACCTCCTATAACCTTTGCATATGGTGGTTTACTGAGAAGAGGTTATATATATATAAGGTATAATGTGAAAGAGAGATTAAAAATATCGCAAGAAATAAGCCATCAAATCCAAACTTCTTTAATTCAACATTCCAAGGGAGTTAAAGTAAGGACAATTAAGTTTAGAAAAATGATTCAATTGCACTAAGGGTTGAATTATTTATAATTTATTGAATTAAAGCTGAAACACATAAACCTTTTTCAACTTTGTTTCCAGACTTTGTTCTGATTCACTGTTGTCATTTTCAAGGAAAAATTGTTGTAAGGTCTGAATACAAACACATGCAGTGGGTCAATTTAATATTTACATTTTTGATTCTCTTCCCACATTTGAGATTCTGGATTTTCACAAATGTTTTCATATATCATTTATTAGCTTTTTTATGATAAGGCACAATGTGGATTATAGATTATTACCTTGAGCTTTATTTTTATATTGTATCTCTGCTCATTTCTCAGCCTTGTTCGACCATCAGACCAGTAAACTTTGTGAAATATTTTGTGGACTATTTTATAACAAAACTAAATATTACTTCATAAGTTCTCACTATTATAGATTCTAAATCTTGAAATTAACATGTTGTCCAAAAGTGTTTATCATTATTTTTAGTAAAATATATTCTAATGCTGATAGGTGAAAATCTCGGAAGAACGGTCAAAATTTAATGTGGACAGTAGTTGAGACTGGCTGCTCTAGTGCATAATTGTGTGCATTGATGTATTGCTAGTACAGTAGAACCTCTTAGAGAGGACACCTCTCTACAAAGGACAGTTTCCATCACAGTTTACTATTTAGCAACTCTCCAGTAAGTGTCCTCACATTATAGTCCTGTGTGTGGGCAGGCCAGGACAGTCCGGGCCATCAAGAAGTGGGAGTGGCTGTTCCTGGGGGTGTCCATGGGAGCTCTCCTGGCGGCTGCCATCCTCACTCTCTACCGGATGTTCTACCATGATCCGGACTCCTTCAGCAGCGCGGACTTCACCTTCTCTCTCCTGCTGTTGCTCAACATCGGTGAGTCATGGATTGACTGAATCAGCCATGTGAAGTTTTCTCTCATAGACTGCTGTCATCACAGTACAACAGTATGGGGGTGGCTGGGAGGGTCACAATGATAAATCATGCTCTTCCTTTTTTCTCTTACTATAGCAAGGGCTGCAGAAGAGGTTCCAATTGTAAAGTTTGCTCTAAGAAATAGTTTAGATTTGAATCGCTGCCATTATAGGACTGGACAACTAGACCAATTGTGTAACATTTCAGTCACCAGGCTGTGTCATGGGACTGCAGTCTAATTGCTAGGTAACAAACACGGTGTAGTAAACACAAGGTAATAAGACCAAATAAATAAATAGTGTGTGACCTTTC
Organism: Cordylochernes scorpioides; assembly: GCA_030710605.1. Lineage (NCBI taxonomy): Eukaryota > Metazoa > Arthropoda > Arachnida > Pseudoscorpiones > Chernetidae > Cordylochernes > Cordylochernes scorpioides. The sequence continues at coordinate 1,809,800 of CP092868.1, forward strand.
GGTAACAGCGTTGTTACCATCTTCAGACAAAAGTATTGAATGAGAAATTTAAATAATACTTTTGTCTGAAGATGGTAACAACGCCGTTACCGAAACTCCACACACTATTTATTTATTTGGATTTGGTCTTATTACCTTGTGTTTATAATCTATATCCAAATTGTGCCTTATCAATACTGTGTAGTGATTCAAACTGAATGGTGCATTCAGTTTACTGACCAGTGGAAGATGTTAACAAAGCTGTCACATCTAATTTATTTATATTTAACCTCACCCTGTATAAATATAATTCATTAAAAATGGTTTTCCAACCCACTGGTTGTTGAACATGTCCTTAACACAGTAAAAGGAATGACCAACATTGTGGTCTAAGTGGGATAGCTACTGAGTTGAGGCCAGTGTAGTGAAGTGTCAGCACTAACCCACACAATGTCACCAGGGTTCTGTGTGCTGTACGTGTTCCACGGCATCATGAAGGAGCGAGCCTATGAGATCCTGGTGTTCTCCGCCACCATTGTCATAGTGCTGGTGTACTGCATCATCAACTACACCCTGGGCCAGCACCGCGGCATCCTCAAGTTGGTGAGTGGTGCACACAGGCTTCAACACTAGGGCTGGTGATGGGGTACAGTTTGGATTAGTTATAGGCATCACAAGGTGACTAAATTATTTTTGACATTTCAATAACAGCGTTGTCACCATCTTCAGACAAACTACTGAATGAGAAACACAGCATGGCCTTGAATAGTTGGTGCTGGTATCATTGCTTAAGTGAGCAAGAATAGGAACTTGATACAAATGAGGGAATTTTCCTCAGGAATCCTAAAATATTATAATAATATTTTAATTATTATATAAATTTCTCTTTTTTTTTTTTTCATTATTCCCAATGGTACAGGCTATGATAATCATAATGGGTAGTTAGCATCAGTTTTACTGCAAGTGTACCACATTTCTATTATCACACCAAAGATTAAAGCCAAGTTTTGAAAATTATTTCTACATTAGAGACATACGAGACAGTGAGTGTCCAGCAAAGTTTGTCTACAGGGCCGGCTGATCCTGGTGTGCAGCCTGGGGCCGGTGCTGGCAGGGTGCGGCCTCTACCTGGCCTACAGCTACCACACCTCCAACTACCTCGTCTACCACACCGTGGGCGCCAACACCGCGCTGCAGAAGATGTGCCGCAGGCTCTTCTTCTGCTCCTCCCTTCTCAAGTTTGACCTCCAGCTCCAGGTACCTCATTGGTTGGTCCATCTCTAGAAGTGGGCTCTCACCACATGGTGTCTAAATGGCCACTAATGTGATAAGTGCTCTGATGTGTCCTCTTGATCTGTGAACACACCCCAGAAACAGCCAACACCTACCTGGCTGTGCTAGGGACAGTTCCATTTAAAACATGGAGATCCACAGGTATCAACTTGGTGTTGCCCTAGTGGCTGCTTCACCTACTTCCTCTAGTAGAACCCCTCTGTTGTGCAGAGCCTCTTACTGGAGAGGTGCTAAATAGGTCATTTTGGGATGTATACTCAAGGTAATAAGACCAAATCCAAATAAATAAATAGTGGTGACGTTTCGGTAACAGCATTGTTACCGAAACGTCACCACTATTTATTTATTTGGATTTGGTCTTATTACCTTGTGTTTATAATCTATAATCCAAATTGTGCCTTATCATTTTTATAGACTTCAAGGGATGTAAACTGTTCTTTGCCCTCTAGTGTCCTCTCATTCTGTGTCAAGTTGGACACCAAACTTGACCTGCCAGCAGTGTATTGCATCAACAGCAGCACGGTGCAACAATTGTAAAACCTCAGAGATAAGTAGAGCCGGCTTGGATAAGATAAAACTTTTTCGTGAAGATAGAGGCTGCCTATTTTTTCAAGAAAAATAAAACTTTTTGTCTACATTTTTTAAAAACCTCTTTCACATTCTTTCTGTATCACTTACTAGCTGTTTCTGCCCTTGAATTGTTTCATTTAATTATAGAGGGAGTCTTGTTTCTCCAAGATGTCAGTAATGGGATGTATTGCCACCACAGGAGGAACCTGCTCACAGATCTGCCCAGAGAACAATACATTTATTTGATGGATTTTGCTGTTTTTGACTTTGAAAAGGAAAACCGTGGTTAAAAATTTTCCTTCTTTTAAAAAAATCTTTCAGCTTATTCAGGTGAAACAGCCTTGTGTGCCTCCCCAATAAAACTTTCTCCCCCAGAATCAATCTATGGCCAAATCATTGAGGCTTTCCATGGGAATGTGGGGTTTGCCATCCATAGACCTACTATCACCTCTCTGTAAACATACAGTTGCCAGAGTGTCCTTTAGAGAGAAGTGGCCTCCTGCCAGAGAGCTGCTGGTTGGTAAAAATGGTCTTTTTAACAATGGAATCTGTCATTTGCAGAGAGAGAGAGAGAGAGAGAGTCATCATGAAGGTTCTACTGTACTGGTTCATTTAGAAGCAGTTTCCAACAACAACAACAAGGCTGAGTCCTCCATCTATAGTAGAATGAGTTAGCTGGCTATACAGTGGTGTCACTTCCCGGGAGCTCCTGTACTTTGAAGGACAAATACCAATTTTCTGTGTGGATGATCCATCTGTGTGTTGCTAGCAGCACTCAGGTCAGTACTAATTGACATCTATTGTGTGAACACAGGGCAGGTGCTCTCCACCACAGAATGGGATTTTATATACTTGGTGTTATTGCCAACAAGAATCCATGCATGATTGGTTTGCAGAGGAGCTTCACTTGCTGTATTCTTATATCAATAGAAATGTGTAATTCTACAGTTTTCCAGATTTTCCTCAGTGTTTCTCCCTTCATTACATTACCAAGTAAATAGGAACTATGGTCTGGTAGGGTAAATTGAAGAAACACCACTGATGGGACCAACCCTCCAATAAAATGTCTGCCCAGCATCAGGATGTGGTGTGGCAGGCCAGCATGCTGATCCTGGTACTGGAGAAAGGCACAGACATCGACACCCTGAAGATCTGCATCCTGGTGGGGGGTCTGGTCATCACTGTAGTGTGGATCATCACTGGCTTCCTGGCCGTACGTACCTTATATCTGTCATGTGGCGGATAACACCTGGGTTCATTTAGCTATTTACCTCTGCTCCTAGAGTTGCATTCCTGACTGGAAGCTCTGAGTTGATCTTCCGTTGATCAGGGGAACTTTGACTTCAGGAGTTCCAACAAGGACAGAAGTTCTTGTAAAGATTGTATCTTGGCCCGGGGACCACACACTGAGTGGTGGCGTGGGTGCAGAACAAGTACGAGAAGACCAGCCTGGCCGGCATCTTCTTCTTCCTGTCCCTGTTTGAGCCGGGCTACCTCCTCTACAAGATGGCCATCGTAAGTTCACAGCAATCTCTCGCTGCAATCCTTTCAGCAGGGTTGTTGTAAGGCTGGTTCATTTTATACAGTGAGGAAATGATAAGGTACCATTAGACTAGAGACACAAGGTAACAAGACAGAATCCAAATAAATAAGTAGTGTGTGATGTTTTGGAAACAACGTTGTTATGATAATCAGACAACGTCCGACCAAAACGCCAAATACTATTTATTTACTTAGATTTGGTCTGTTGTTGTTGTTGTTTCTTGTGCAAAGATTTGGTCTTGTTACCTTGTGTTGTAGTGGGGGAAGTATTTTTCTTCAACTTTGTAGATCAATGAAGAGGTGAATTTTTTATAGATAGAAACATAAGGTACCAACTACAACTTTAATAATGATGTAACTGTAACATCTCCATGCAGAAGTAATGTAAAATATATACAGTTGGTACTGGTTACATGACAACAGAAGATCCCAAGTGGGGGTGGTATAGCAAAGTTCACCTGTATTTAGACTCATGGACAAACTTAAGGAAGTTGTTCTACCTTTTAGCATGTATATTGGGACAATAACTCTGAAGGATATTACAGTGACCTCTATTGAAGATCCCCGAGATAACCAAGTGGGAACAAAATATTTCCTCCGTCTCTTTCAAAAAATAGACTACCGGCGACGTCAGACTTTCCACTTCCTTAAGTTTTGCCCATGAGTATATAGCCATGAAATCTAAAGCTACTTTGCCAACTACAATAGAGTGTTTTGTACAGTTGATCCAATAACCAGATGTTACACTTACAGGAATCCTGCAGCCAATACCTATCTCTACACCACATTTTCTTTTGTTGGACATTTTCATTTTGAAAATATACGTCTACTATTAATGCTTCTAATATATTGGTAATAAAATAAAACTTTGACTCGGGAGAGACTGGCTGTAGGTTAATTCGTAGAACGGGCTAGTCTTCTTTTTGTTGTTGTTGTTTCTTATCCCCTTGTGTAAAGATTACACGAATTCCATGAGTTCATGCTCCTCGAGCTGTTTTATGATGAGCAGCGGCCTCTCCCAAAGGTCCTGTTTAGTGCATCTAATGCAAGCCAAAATGTGATCTGGAGCTGCAGGTGCCAAGCTACATTTTGGGCAAGTGGGGTAGATTTTGTTATTATTTTCTATCTTCAATGGCTTGAGATGGCCTGTTCTAAATCTTGTTAGTGTTGTTTGATGCTGTCTATTTCTGATGTTCAGAGCTCCTCCTGGGTTCACTCCACTGTACCAACTGTGCATAGGTGGGATCCTCCAGTTCTTGTTTATTTTTGTTTTGACTACTGTTTCTATTTCTTTAAAAGTAAGTTTATTTTTCTGTGGCAAGGGTTCTTTTGTGCCTTTTTTCGCTAGCACATCAGCAGCTTCATTGCCTTCAATTCCAACATGCGAGGGTATCCATTGAAGGTGAATTTTTGAGGTTTTTGAGAGTTTTTGGAGATAGCCAATTATGTTCCTGCTTACTTTGTCTCTGAGTTCCCCTGTGTGACTCAAGTGTTGTATGGCACTTCTACTATCAGTAAGAATCCAGATATCTTGATAATTAGTATTTCTGATGGATTTTAAGGCTTCATAGATGGCTATAAGTTCTGATCTGAAGACTGAGCAAAAATCTGGGTTTCTTCTGTTCATTTTCTCAATGCTATTTGTGGTTTTGATGAGACAGCCACTGCCAGTGTGTCCTAGCTCGTCTCTGCTACCATCGGTATAAATAGTTATTGCATTTTTAGGAATGTTATTAATTATTTCTAATGATAATTGTTTTAAGTATTCTGGATTTTGGCATTGTTTGTTGGTGGGTTCATTTAAAGAGGCATTAAAAATAACATTTTGTAGTGGTTCTGGATCCAGGGTGTAGCCAAGATATTTAGGATGTTTATTATATTGTAATTGTTGTTCTTTCAGAATAATTTTTGGCCTTATTTTGTATAGTTTCTTATCAGTAGTAAAAAGACAGGTTTCAGATTTTTGAGGGTTAAATTCTAATTTATGTTTATTAGCAAATTTTTCTAGGTGGAAAAGAGTCTTGTTCAAATCCCTTTCAGCTTTTTTCCAGATAGTGTTACTGCTCCATAGAATAATGTCATCAGCGAAAAGTCCAATATTGGTTTTATGTGAAATTTTTTCTTCTATGCCTGCAATAAAGAGGGTGAAGAGAGTTGGGCTAAGGACTGATCCTTGTGGTAATCCTTGGTACAATTTGAAGGTTTTAGATAGAGTTCCATTATATTTGACCCTGATGTATCTATTTTTAAGGAAATCATTTATCCAAGTGATAGCTTTTCCATCAATTTTGAAATGCTTGTATAATTTTGTAATTAACTTTTTTTTCCATACTTTATCAAAAGCTTGTGTAAGGTCTAAAAAAGCAGCTATGGTGTGGTTAGTTGGTTTTCTGTTTTGTGCATCTTTTACCTTTTGTGTGAAAAATAAGAGTTGGTCTATTGTCCCATGTCCTTTCCTAAATCCATATTGTTCTTCTGGTAAGAGATTTTTTGTGTCGAGGTGGTAGGTGAGTCGTCTGAGTATAATTTTTTCCATTAATTTGCAGCAAATACTTGTGAGGGAGATAGGTCGGTAGTTTTTTGGGTCATCAGCAGATTTGTCAAGTTTTTTAATAGGAATTATTGTTGCAGTCTTCCAGTCTTGAGACAATTTTCCGGTTTTCCAGGAGTTATTGAAAATATCAAGAAGTCTTTCTTTGCCATTTTTGCCCAAGTTTGATATCATTTGGCCATGGATTCCATCTGGTCCAGGAGTCTTGTTTAGGTCAGTGTTTTCTAATGCATAATCTAGCTCTTTCATATTGATTTTTTCATGGAAAATATTATGAGTGCTGGTGAAATTTTTACAGTCATGAATAATCTTTCGGGCCTTTTTTTCAACTTTCTTATCTTTTATTTCAAATTTGATTTTACTACTTATTTGATATGAATTACCTAAAAGATTAGCAGCATTTTTGTCATTAGTTGCTGGGGTACCATCTGTATTCTTAATCATATTTGTGTTTTCAGTTTGTGGCTGGGCTCTGTCAATTTGTTTTGCCAAATGCCAAAGTTTTGTATTTGGGTTTCTTGGGTTCAGGTTTTCACAAGTTTGTTTCCATTTTTCCCTTTTCATATTTACATATAACCTTTTTATTTTTGCATTCACAATGTTCAGTTCAGTTCTACAATTTGTTTGGTTTTGGGTGAACTTTTTTTGTAGTTCATTTCTTTTAGTTATAAGTGTTTGAATATCTTTTGCCTGGTGTGTATAATTTGGAATCCATTTCTTAATATTACCTCTTGGTATTGAAACTTTGGCTGCTTTAATAATGGTGTTTTTGAAAGATATCCAATTTTGTTCCAGATCTTTTATTCTAGTGGGTGCTTTTCTAAAGTCTTCATTGGTGTTTTGCTGGTAAAGATTCCAAAGTCTTCTTTTTTATCATCTCTACTCAATCATATTGGGGTATCAAGCCTGTGGAGCCTGAATTTTTTTATGGTGTCTGCTGGGGATGAGTAGAACTTATCAATGGTTGAGCCAATACAGTCGATGATGTGGTTTGGAGTTGCAGGCTGAGAATTTCCCTTAGTACATAGTAGAAAAACCTTGCAACCATTCTGGAAGGTAATTTTCAGTAGATGACCGAACTTAAGTCTGGAAATCAAGCACTGCTGTTCCCATGGGAGGTCAGAATTGTGTCTCCTGCTCTGTACCAGTCATGTACGTCAGTATTATATATTGTAGCAATGAAGATCCATTATCAGCCATTTTCCAACCCCAGAACAGAATATATACATATGATAGTGAGTTATTTGTTGTGAATTTTCCTGGCCACTGGCTAAGTGTTGTGGAGAGATGCTCTCTGGAGCTAGAGAAAGGATGTGTGCCTGGATCATGATGCCATGATCAGCAAAAGCTACACCCCATTCCAGCTCAAGGAATCTTTGCACAAGGGAATAAGAAACAGAGAAAGGATTGTGACATTCTACCATGTGTCCTACTCACTGTTGTCTCACACAGGATCAACAACACACAATTTCACTGACAGCCTGGAGGAAGTTATCCCAATACTGCTGTCACATTGAAGCAGCTCCCCTGTGTGTGTGTTCCAAGGCTGTGTGTGTTCCAAGGCTGTGTGTGTGTTCCAAGGCTGTGTGTGTTCCAAGGCTGTGTGTGTTCCAAGGCTGTGTGTGTTCCAAGGCTGTGTGTGTGTTCCAAGGCTGTGTGTGTTTCAAGGCTGTGTGTGTTCCAAGGCTGTGTGTGTGTTCCAAGGCTGTGTGTGTTTCAAGGCTGTGTGTGTGTTCCAAGGCTGTGTGTGTTCCAAGACTGTGTGTGTGTTCCAAGGCTGTGTGTGTTCCAAGGCTGTCTGTGTGTTCCAAGGCTGTGTGTGTGTTCCAAGGCTGTGTGTGTGAGCAGATGAAGGGGAAGGGATCCTCCCTGACCACCACCACCCTGACCTGTGGGATCCTGGGTCTCATCATCTGGGGGCTGTCCATCCTGGTGATGGTCCTGGTGGTGCGCAACTACGGCAAGGGCCTGCGGGAGAAAGGTAGGCTGCTCTTCAGTGAAGTGTGTAACCATTTGGATTGGAGATAAGACTGACAAGACCCAATAAATAAATTGTATGGGACATTTTGGTGTGACAGCATTGTTACCATCTTCAGGCAAAATTACAAAAACAGAGACCTGGCCTTGGTGCTGACATCATCAGTTGAGTGAAGAGGAAAGCACTGACAGGAAGAAAACTACTAGTTCTCAAACTTACTAAAAAGTAGTTCTACTCATTAACACAACACACAGTTGAGAGAAATTTAATAATAGTCAACAATTGTTAATTAATAAAGATTTGATTGATTGATAGCTTAATAGAAGACATGAAAAAAAATGAGGATAATAACTTTTATTCGAAATCTAAAAGCACAAAAACCAGGAGGCCAAATACATCACATTACCATTTATAAACCATATGTTTGTTAGAAATTCTACCAATACACCCAAAAAGTATGAAAAATTGCATGTAAACCTTATAAACCTTATTTCTCCATACATCAACAAACACAAGGACACCCTATTGTCATAAAGGGCAGGTTTAATTTATATAGTGAAGTGTGACCAATGTTATGTAGGAGCCACAACTTTGAAAGAAAGAATGATAACCATAAATATGCTCTGAAATGGGATAAAATTGACAAGTCTGCACTTGTAGAACATAGAAAAATCACAGGACACAATAATTTCAATCTAAAAGACACAAAGATACTAGATTATGAGAAAAATACTACAGTCCCAAATTGACAATGTTGAAATCGAGACTTCTTGGATTGCAGTCACACTCAATCCAAGTTTAGACAATGACTCACCAGCGATCTGTGTAATATTCGTATATCTACCCCCAAACGATACGCATGCTACAAACCTTGGACGACTATTTCATTTGATGGAAAATAAGATATATAACGGGTTTGAAATAATACTGGTCGGCGACCTGAATGTCTGTATTGGCAATCTGGGTGGTTACCATAATTTGATAGATACTTCAAACCTTATTTCAACTACCCGAAATTCCTGTGATCTAACAAAATCTGCCAAAGCGGAAATATTTATTGACTTTCTTGATAAAAATTACTTAACTATAATAAATGGTAGATCCATTAATGATAAAAGTGGTAAATTTACATTCATCTCCGGAAGAGGCTCTTCTGTGTTAGATCTGGCGATTGTCTCACCTGCGGTGCTTGAACACATAGCGGATTTTGAAATTGGTTGTATGCCATATTCGGATCACTTACCAATAATTTTAAAGTTTATCGGCCCAAACAATAAAACTGAAAATTGTTACATGGAGCCTAGTGCCAAGATTAAATTTTCCTGGTCAGTAGATAAAATCCCAACATATATAGAAACTTTAAAAGAATTAACTCCCGAACATCCAGCTGACTCTACAATTGATACTCAGGCTGAGGATTTTACTGGTTTAATTCAAACAGCAATGTTACGCTCGGGGACGCGGATGGAGGCAAAAACAAAGAATATAAAATCTAAGCCATGGTTCGACAAAGACTGTTATTTGGCTAAAAAGGAAATGAAACAAAATCTTAAATTATACGTAAAACATAATATCTCGGCCGATAAAATTGCATACTTGTCGAGTAAGAAGAAATATTCAGCTATCCTAAAGCTCAAAAAAAGGGAATATACTGACAAAATTCAAGTTATCCTCAGTAATGTAAAAGATCCCAATTTTGGAAGACTATTAATTCACTTAAATATAGGAATAACCTACAAGGTGAAATTTCTAGTGCAGACTGGCAGGTCTTCTATCGGGAGTTACTTGGTTCAAATTTAACAAAAGTTGTACAGTTACCACTTGAGATATTGGACATTGACCCCGAATTAGATTGTGAAATATCTCTAACCGAGGTCACCACGGAAATTTCCAAATTGGGTAAAAATAAGGCTACAGGACTTGATGAAATTCCTAACGAAGCGATTAAATATTTATTAGAAGAACATACAATTTATCTCAGGAACTTATTTAATAAAATCTTAGGGACATCCCAAGTTCCACAACAATGGACAAAAACGATAATCCACCCAATATTTAAAAATGGAGATCCGGACAACCCGTCAAATTACAGAGGAATATCCCTGATTTCTAACCTATCGAAATTATTTACATCTATCTTGAAGACAAGATTGAATGATTGGATGGAGAGAAAGTCAATTTTGGCAGAAAATCCGGCTGGTTTTAGAAAAGGCTACTCTTGTCAGGACCACATTTTCACGCTCGTATCTTTAATTCAAATGACCCTTAGCCGTAGAAGGGGAAAGTTATATGCCTTCTTCATTGACCTAAGGAAGGCCTTTGATACTGTGCCGCACCATCTACTTTGGAAAAAATTAGCATTAAATGGTCTGAGCTGTCGATTTATTAAACTAATTAAGAACTATTATACCCAAATGACGGCAACAGTCAGATGGCGGGGGTTCCTTCACGGAGGCTATCAAAATACAAGCGGGAGTATTGCAGGGGGAGCCGTTGTCACCTTATTTATTCATTCTCTTCCTAAACGATCTGGTACCCCTGTTCGATGAATCAGAATTGCCAGGCATAAATCTTGAGAATTATGGAACTATACACCTTTTACTGTATGCAGATGACATAGTGATCTTAGGAGAATCGAAAATAAATTTGCAATTGAAGATTAACTTACTTAAAAAGTACTTAGAAGAGAACTGCCTAACGTTAAACCAAAATAAATCTAAAATAATGGTGTTTAGAAACGGTGGAAGAACAGCTCGTTCCGAGACATGGTTTTGGGGTCAGCAACCCCTGACAATAGTAGCTAAGTATACATATCTGGGTTACCCTCTGACTACAAAAATCTCGACCCAATATGCTTCCCAATACTTTAGAAACAAAGCACTGAATGCAATTAATGCACTTTGGAGAATCCTTACAAAGGTGCGAATAAAGTCCTTTACCTCAGTGATGAAACTTCTTGACACTATTGTTCTTCCTACGTTACTATATGCGGCACCAATGTGGGCAATTAACCAGCTGAAGACAGTCAATAATACCCAAGATGCATTTCTTCGTCGTCTCTTAGACTTACCAAACTTCACACCAGGATATATCCTCAGAAGAGAATGTGGAAGAATATCAACTGAACTTAATGCTGTAAAACTCACATTAAAGTTTTGGGTCAGGATTTTAAAAATGGAGACGAGCAGATTACCACATGCTTGCTTAAACTATCTCTGGAAAGTCACAGCGAAAAAGGAAATAGAAAACAGTTTTACTCAAAATTTAATAAAAATTCTAGACTCTAAGGGATATTCCTTTCTTAAGGGCTGCGAAGACTACTTAGCCATACAGAAAGAATTGCCAGGCATAATTAGAACCACCACAGACCAACTAATACAAAACGATCAGATGAAAATCACTGATTCAACCCACTTTGCTCACTACAAATTTTGGAGTGAATCATTCATGACAGAGGAGTACCTACGATTAAATATCTCGCTTCCCAACAAAAGACTAGTTGCACAACATAGAGTTTTATGGCAATTTATCAGGGAAGAAAGAAAAGACTTCCGGAAAGAAAATGGCCGGAACTGTTTACTTTGTAAGGATCTCATGGATGATAATTTGGTTCACTATTTCTTCCAATGCCCTCTATTAACAGAAAAACGTACTTTGATATATATTGGAGAAAAAATGATCTCTCAGAAACACAAAATGGAATTTATAAATTGAGACTCACCAGGAAGACAACACATTGGTGTTATGGAGTGGGTGCACATTCTACTGTGGTGTGTCCAGGATTGTACATTCTGTGTAACCCTGTTGTGGGTAGTCAAGTTGACTTTTGGTGACTCTATGTACAAATACTTTGAACTGATGTTTGGTCCATATAGTGTCCTCAGCAGAGCTTGATACAGAAGTGGCTTGCCAGTGCCTTTTTATTTCTATGGTGTTTGGCCCTTCCTCCTTTTGGGGTGATTTCTCCCTTCAAGGACAAGAGAGTTTCATTACAAGAATGAAGCTTATTCCAGCCTGTTGTGTTGCCATTAGTATGTTGTGTTGCATGGTGTTAGTGTGTCTGTCACCCTAGTGACAAGTATTTATTCACATCTTGCCACCAGCACTGAGCTACACCAATGTGGTGCAGTGTACGAGCATTCCTCCAGTGGGACGCCGCAGCCCGCCTCCAAGACCAACAGCGTCAACGGCGAACCTTCCAGCTCCCCAGTGTCCCCGGAGGCTGGGGACCCGGCCATACACCTCTAGCCTTGGTCACACATTGTGAGAACAA
>CP092868.1:1822085-1834190 GCA_030710605.1 Cordylochernes scorpioides
ATTGGGAGGGTAAGACGAAACTTTTAGAATTTGATTTTTTTTTTATTTCAAATTTAAAATGTGCCTTTACGAATCTAGTAATTCGTATTAATTAAAGAAAACCATAGATAATTTATAATAATATGTTGAGGTTCTAGTTTCGTTTGTGTCAATTGAAAATTCTTTAAAATATTATTATTTTTTTTTTTTATATATATATATTAAATGTAAAAATGCCTTATTTTTGTCTCATTATTACGTGATTCAGGAAGTTCCAAGCGACATTTCATTCATATACTAGCCTTTGATGCACCTCCTTTTTCATGTTTCACAATTTAAACCTTTTATATATATAGCCTCTCTCTCTCTCTCTGAAACCATAATATATAGGTTGAATTCATCTGAAGTGTGTGTGTTTCTAAAGCTGGTGTTGCTATTTTAATGTGGAAGGTACCTCGCCCATTGTACATAATAAAAATATATATCATGTAATATAAAATACTAGACGAATGACCCGGGCAACGCCCGGGTTTACCCGATTAAATGTTTTATTCAAACACTATTCGTTACAATTATAAATTGGCGCCGTGGATGTCACTCTTGTGAAACGTCCCGCTCCAAACTTTACATGTACATTAGGTCAGCTGATATTACCTCCCATCTTCACTGCTAGAGGCACTGCTCGCGAGCTAAGTAGAATAATTTGAATATATAGTTTTAATAATTGATTTATATATTTTTTAAAATAGTCTATCGTCTTCCCCGTATTTTTTTACCTATGTATGGTAATTTTGGTTTGAATTAGTGAACTACTGCGAATTTGTATACCGGACATACAAACAAACATTCATTTATATATATCTACTTATATATTTGCCTTATTCTGTCTGTTTGTCTGTTTGTTTGTCTGAAGCTCACGGATGGGATTTTTCATAACCATCGGTGGTTCAGTGGTAGAATGCTCGCCTGCCACGCGGGCGGCCCGGGTTCGATTCCCGGCCGATGCATTTTTTTTTTTTTTACAATTTTTAAAACTCATTTATATATTATACAAGAATGACATCCACGGCGCCAATTTATAATTGTAACGAATAGTATTTGAATAAAAGCATTTAATCGGGTAAAACCCGGGCGTTGCCCAGGTCATTCGTATCTATACTTATATATTTGCCTTATTCTGTCTGTTTGTTTGTCTGAAGCTCACGGATGGGAATTTTCATAACCATCGGTGGTTCAGTGGTAGAATGCTCGCCTGCCACGCGGGCGGCCCGGGTTCGATTCCCGGCCGATGCATTTTTTTTTTTTTTACAATTTTTAAAACTCATTTATATATTATACAAGAATGACATCCACGGCGCCAATTTATAATTGTAACGAATAGTATTTGAATAAAAGCATTTAATCGGGTAAAACCCGGGCGTTCCCCGGGTCATTTGTATATAATAATTGTATAAACGAATGCAAGACAAAATCACCGCGAATGCTTCTTTTTTTTAAGGCAATTTCTTTTTAAGGCAATTATCGTTATTTATCGTTAATTTTTGTTTCGATTTTATTGAAAAAAAAAACGATATGGTGCCTTTAAAAAATGATCTTTATTACTATGCAGTTTTCTATTTAGTCAATATACCTAAGTTCATGTTGCAAATGTAATTATCTCTATCGATTTAGTAGGTGAAATGCAAAAAAAAAAAATCGACATGATGAAATCTTTATGAAAATTCACATTTTTATTTTTATATTTTCAAGACACACACAGTTTGGGGCGGGACGTTTCACAAGAGAGACATCCACGGCGCCAATTTATAATTGTAACGAATAGTATTTTAATTAAAACATTTTAAAAACACACAGTTTGGAACGGGACGTTTCACAAGAGTGACATCCATGGCGCCAATTTATAATTGTAACGAATAGTATTTGAATTAAAACGTTTTTAAAATATATACGCACTCGGGTAAAACCCGGGCGTTGCCCGGGCCATTCGTCTAGTATAGATATAATAAATGTATAATAAATATCAATTTAAAACCATGCCAGAAGACCAGAATTGCATGTAACACATTTAATTCAACACACCAATGGATCAGAGATTTCAGTTGAATGAAAGTGAGTCTTGAATCAAAGTAGGTTAGATAATTTAACGACAGCATTAACTGATAGTGAACATTTTTCTAGGATAACCAAATACATAATGAAAAAATATATTCTTAGAAAATACTGTTGTAATATTTTACACAAATAAATTTACTGGCAATGCGTTTCTTTTTTAAATCTCTACAGACCTTACTGCAATGATATGATTTAATGAATGAGCCCTCTCATTCATTAAATCATATCATTGCAGTAAGGTCTGTAGAGATTTAAAAAAGAAACGCATTGCCAGTAAATTTATTTGTGTAAAATTTTAACGATAGAGAGGGCAATAAAATTTAATTTACTGTTGTAATATATTTAAATTAATAATGTGAATTATGGTACCATTGGGACTTTTTTTTTTTAAATTCTGAATGTTTCATGATTAACTTTCAATGACGGATAAAATTGCACCAAAACATTTTTGAACAAAGGAAAAATTACAAATACTATTTTTTATCCAAGTGAATAAATGCAATGGGAAGAAAGTGAATAAATTTATAAAATAATGAGAAGACTAAAAGTTTAAAGAAATATTTTATGCCATTGGGCATTCAGTGTGTATTCTAGCAGATCAATCTTCAAAAGCCATACATGTCTTCAGTATGTTATGTCAAATAACAGAACATCTAAGACACCTCGTTGTTTACACTAACCTAAGTTAGCCCTAAATCCTCCAGAGGAAACAAAAATCACACGGACCCAATATTTGAGACACATTGTAACACTTTTAAGCAGGGTGAGCACATGCTAACTATGGCACAACATGTTGTTTTAACCAAGTTGCTGTTATAAAAGAGGTTATAACAACAAGATTTTACTCTGTGTCTTTGCTTACAAGTCCTCTCTATGATAACTACATTTCTACAAGGTAATAATAAATAAAGTGTGTGAGATTTTGGTAAAAGCCTTGTTACACAATCAGACAAAAGTACTGAATATCACAGCATGCTTTTTAAATAGTTACTGTTATAAAAGAGGCTGCTATAACAACAAGATTCTACTCTGTGTCAGAATCTTTGCTTACAAGTCCTCTATATGACAACTACATTTCTACAAGGTAATAAGACTAAATCCAAATAACCCCTAACAATAGAAGCTAAGTATACATATCTGGGTTACCCTCTGACTACAAAAATCTCGACCCAATATGCTTCCCAATACTTTAGAAACAAAGCACTGAATGCAATTAATGCACTTTGGAGAATCCTTACAAAGGCGCGAATAAAGTCCTTTACCTCAGTGATGAAACTTCTTGACACTATTGTTCTTCCTACGTTACTATATGCGGCACCAATGTGGGAAATTAACCAGCTGAAGACAGTCAATAATACCCAAGATGCATTTCTTCGTCGTCTCTTAGACTTACCAAACTTCACACCAGGATATATCCTCAGAAGAGAATGTGGAAGAATATCAACTGAACTTAATGCTGTAAAACTCACATTAAAGTTTTGGGTCAGGATTTTAAAAATGGAGACGAGCAGATTACCACATGCTTGCTTAAACTATCTCTGGGAAGTCACCGCGAAAAAGGAAATAGAAAACAGTTTTACTCAAAATTTAAAAAAAATTCTAGACTCTAAGGGATATTCCTTTCTTAAGGGCTGCGAAGACTACTTAGCCATACAGAAAGAATTGCCAGGCATAATTAGAACCACCACAGACCAACTAATTCAAAACGATCAGATGAAAATCACTGATTCAACCCACTTTGCTCACTACAAATTTTTGAGTGAATCATTCATGACAGAGGAGTACCTACGATTAAATATCTCACTTCCCAACAAAAGACTAGTTGCACAACATAGAGTTTTAGGGCAATTTTTCAGGGAAGAAAGAAAAGACTTCTGGAAAGAAAATGGCCGGAACTGTTTACTTTGTAAGGATCTCATGGATGATAATTTGGTTCACTATTTCTTCCAATGCCCTCTCTTAACAGAAAAACGTACTGAAATTTTCCCAAGCCCTAACTTTGGTCAATTTAGATACCATCGCATATGTCAACTTCTCTCTTCAGCTCTGAATGATGAATTACTGATTGTTAGATACTTTAAGTTCTGCACAGAAGCCGGGCGCATGAGAAAGAATGCAGGGCAAAGGATACTGGAGGATGAACTATCTGTAAATAGGTAACTGAATGTGAGACAAACCTTATTTTGTTGTAAATGTTTCCTCTTCCCTCTCCTCTTGTTGACGTGTAAATACGGCGAATCCTGTATGGGGCGGAATGCCCTAAATAAAGGCTTTTGTTGTTGTTGTTGACTAAATCCAAATAAATAAAGTGTATTAGATTTTAGTAAAAGCCTTATTACCATCATCAGACAAAAGTACTGAATGAGAAAAAATATCGCAGCATGCTTTTTAAATAGTTACTGTTATCAAATGTGTAAACAAGATGGCACTCAGCATTTGCTGAGGGAAAAGTTTCTTAGAAAACTATATTTTCTCATTCAGTCTTCTGTCAGAAGATGGTAATGATGCTGTTACAGAAACCTCGCACAAGAAAATAAGACCTAATCCAAATAATTTAATAGTGTGTGATGTTTCGGCAACAGCATTGCCACCATCATCAGATAATTTGTTTTGTCTGATGATGGTAACAATGCTGTTTCCGAAACGTCACACCCTATTAAATTATTTGGATTAGGTCTTATTTTCTTGTATTATAATCTATAATCCAAATTGTGCTTTATCAGAAACCTCACACATTATTTGGTCTTATTACCTTGTAATCTACAATCCAGATTTATTTGATCCTCTCAAAGCACAATGTGGTGTATTCCACCAGGGCTGCAGCAATGTGGCAGGTTTTGGCATCTGATAAAAACCTTCATTAATATATCTCTGCTCTAGAAAACTATGCAAGCAATAAGTGTGCTCCAGAACCTTTTTCAATTGACACTTTTGTGAGGATGGGGAGCTATGCAAGTAGCAAACTTGAACGCCATGAAAAGCAACAATTATCTTTTTTTTTTTTTTTCAATTAATTACAAAATGTTCATTGCTCCACTAGGAACATAATTGTGGACCCTGTAGCACCTGTTGTTTAAAAAGGTTTAAAATTGTAAAAAAAATAATTATTTTCCCTGAAGGGCCCAGGCAGTGCCCAGCATCCATTGTTTTAACAAATTATTAACAACAATGATGATGATGGGAATTCATTATCCTCATCACATTCTGCTGTGTTAAGACAGTTCTGTACCTAACTTGTAGGACGTCAGAAAGGTAAAGGATAGTGTAAACTCATAGACGGAATATATTCAAACAATCACAGTTATTTCTTCTTATTTACATATAAATTTGAGAGAGAGAGTAAAATTTATTTATATATTGATTTGAGAAAGTAAGATAAAAGATTAGGGTCTCGAATGATGAGCACCACCTGATTATATAACTCAATATTGCAGTGCCTTCTACATTCCCACTAAATGTTGATTTTCTCACTTCAAAATTTGCACAACATGTAGGGATTTTAGCCCATAGCTCCACGGAGTGCAGGCTCCATTAGTGTATAGAGTGTTGAATTATTCCTCCAAGGTTTGACCCCAAAAAGAAACTTGGCAGTCGGGAATGCCCACTTGCTCAATCCTGTGCAATTTCCTGCCAATCTCTTCTATCAGGCTTATTCTTTCCCTGGCCACTTTTTCATATATACAATTCTTCATTTGGTGGGTTTGATTCAATGTGACACTTTGTCAAATATCAATGTGTGTTTAAAAACATTCATGTTGAGACCAAATGCTTGTTTTCTCACAGACTCTTATTTCAATTTGCATAGCTCGCCTCCTATAACTTTTGCATATGGTGGTTTACTGAAAAGAGGTTATATATATATAAGGTATAATGTGAAAGAGAGATTAAAAATATCGCAAGAAATAAGCTATCAAATCCAAACTTCTTTAATTCAACATTCCAAGGGAGTTAAAGTAAGGACAATTAAGTTTAGAAAAATGCTTCAATTGCACTAAGGGTTAAATTATTTATGAATTAAAGCTGAAACACATAAACATTTTTCAACTTTGTTTCCAGACTTTATGCTGATTCATTGTTGTCATTTTCAAGGAATAATTGTTGTCCGAATACAAACACATGCAGTGGGTCAATTTAATATTTGTATTTTTGATTCTCTTCCCACATTTGAGATTCTGGATTTTCACAAATGTTTTCATATATCATCGCATCATTTATTAGCTTTATTTATGATAAGGCACAATTTGTATTATAGATTATTACCTTGAGCTTTATGTTTATATTGTATCTCTGCTCATTTCTCAGCCTTGTTCGACCACCAGTAAACTTTGTGAAATATTTTGTGGACTGTTATTTCCAGTACAGTAGAACCTCTTAGAGAGAGCACCTCACAGTTTCCATCACAGTTTACTATTTAGCAACTCTCCAGTTAGTGTCCTCACACTACAGTGTGTGGGCAGGCCAGGACAGTCCGGGCCATCAAGAAGTGGGAGTGGCTGTTCCTGGGGGTGTCCATGGGAGCTCTCCTGGCGGCCGCCATCCTCACTCTCTACCGGATGTTCTACCATGATCCGGACTCCTTCAGCAGCGCGGACTTCACCTTCTCCCTCCTGCTGTTGCTCAACATTGGTGAGTCATGGATTGACTGAATCAGCCATGTGAAGTTTTCTCTCATAGTATCATCACAATGATAAATCATGCTCTTCCTTTTTTCTCTTACTATAGCAAGGGCTGCAGAAGAGGTTCCAATTGTAAAGTTTGCTCTAAGATATAGTTTTGATTTGAATCGCTGCCATTATAGGACTGGACAACAAGACCAAATGTGTAACATTTCAGTCACCAGGCTGTGGTGTGTCATGGGACTGCAGTCTAATTGCTAGGTAACAAACACGGTGTAGTAAACACAAGGTAATAAGACCAAATCCAAATAAATAAATAGTGTGTGACTTTTCGGTAACAGCGTTGTTACCATCTTCAGACAAAAGTATTGAATGAGAAATTTAAATAATACTTTTGTCTGAAGATGGTAACAATGCTGTTACTGAAACTCCACACACTATTTATTTATTTGGATTTGGTCTTATTACCTTGTGTTTATAATCTATATCCAAATTGTGCCTTATCAATACTGTGTAGTGATTCAAACTGAATGGTGCATTCAGTTTACTGACCAGTGGAAGATGTTAACAAAGCTGTCACATCTAATTTATTTATATTTAACCTCACCCTGTATAAATATAATTCATTAAAAATGGTTTTCCAACCCACTGGTTGTTGAACATGTCCTAACACAGTAAAAGGAATGACCAACATTGTGGTCTAAGTGGGATAGCTACTGAGTTGAGGCCAGTGTAGTGAAGTGTCAGCACTAACCCACACAATGTCACCAGGGTTCTGTGTGCTGTACGTGTTCCACGGCATCATGAAGGAGCGAGCCTACGAGATCCTGGTGTTCTCCGCCACCATTGTCATAGTGCTGGTGTACTGCATCATCAACTACACCCTGGGCCAGCACCGCGGCATCCTCAAGTTGGTGAGTGGTGCACACAGGCTTCAACACTAGGGCTGGTGATGGGGTACAGTTTGGATTAGTTATAGGCATCACAAGGTGACTAAATTATTTTTGACATTTCAATAACAGCGTTGTCACCATCTTCAGACAAACTACTGAATGAGAAACACAGCATGGCCTTGAATAGTTGGTGCTGGTATCATTGCTTAAGTGAGCAAGAATAGGAACTTGATACAAATGAGGGAATTTTCCTCAGGAATCCTAAAATATTATAATAATATTTTAATTATTATATAAATTTCTCTTTTTTTTTTTCATTATTCCCAATGGTACAGGCTATGATAATCATAATGGGTAGTTAGCATCAGTTTTACTGCAAGTGTACCACATTTCTATTATCACACCAAAAATATTTATTAAAGCCAAGTTTTGAAAATTATTTCTACATTATAGAGGAAAGATCATACGAGACAGTGAGTGTCCAGCAAAGTTTGTCTACAGGGCCGGCTGATCCTGGTGTGCAGCCTGGGGCCGGTGCTGGCAGGGTGCGGCCTCTACCTGGCCTACAGCTACCACACCTCCAACTACCTCGTCTACCACACCGTGGGCGCCAACACCGCGCTGCAGAAGATGTGCCGCAGGCTCTTCTTCTGCTCCTCCCTTCTCAAGTTTGACCTCCAGCTCCAGGTACCTCATTGGTTGGTCCATCTCTTGAGGTGGGCTCTCACCACATGGTGTCTAAATGGCCACTAATGTGATAAGTGCTCTGATGTGTCCTCTTGATCTGTGAACACACCCCACAAACAGCCAACACCTACCTGGCTGTGCTAGGGACAGTTCCATTTAAAACATGGAGATCCACAGGTATCAACTTGGTGTTGCCCTAGTGGCTGTTTCACCTACTTCCTCTAGTAGAACCCCTCTGTTGTGCAGAGCCTCTTACTGGAGAGGTGCTAAATAGGTCATTTTGGGATGTATACTCAAGGTAATAAGACCAAATCCAAATAAATAAATAGTGGTGACGTTTCGGTAACAGCATTGTTACCGAAACGTCACACACTATTTATTTATTTGGATTTGGTCTTATTACCTTGTGTTTATAATCTATAATCCAAATTGTGCCTTATCATTTTTATAGACTTCAAGGGATGTAAACTGTTCTTTGCCCTCTAGTGTCCTCTCATTCTGTGTCAAGTTGGACACCAAACTTGACCTGCCAGCAGTGTATTGCATCAACAGCAGCACGGTGCAACAATTGTAAAACCTCAGAGATAAGTAGAGCCGGCTTGGATAAGATAAAACTTTTTCGTGAAGATAGAGGCTGCCTATTTTTTCAAGAAAAATAAAACTTTTTGTCTACATTTTTTAAAAACCTCTTTCACATTCTTTCTGTATCACTTACTAGCTGTTTCTGCCCTTGAACTGTTTTATTTAATTATAGAAGGTGTGTATAGAGGGAGTCTTGTTTCTCCAAGATGTCAGTAATGGGATGTATTGCCACCACAGGAGGAACCTGCTCACAGATCTGCCCAGAGAACAATACATTTATTTGATGGATTTTGCTGTTTTTGACTTTGAAAAGGAAAACCGTGGTTAAAAATTTTCCTTCTTTTAAAAAAATCTTTCAGCTTATTCAGGTGAAACAGCCTTGTGTGCCTCCCCAATAAAACTTTCTCCCCCAGAATCAATCTATGGCCAAATCATTGAGGCTTTCCATGGGAATGTGGGGTTTGCCATCCATAGACCTACTATCACCTCTCTGTAAACACACAGTTGCCAGAGTGTCCTTTAGAGAGAAGTGGCCTCCTGCCAGAGAGCTGCTGATTGGTAAAAATGGTCTTTTTAACAATGGAATCTGTCATTTGCAGAGAGAGAGAGTCATCATGAAGGTTCTACTGTACTGGTTCATTTGCCTTTAGAAGCAGTTTCCAACAACAACAACAAGGCTGCGTCCTCCATCTATAGTAGAATGGAGTTAGCTGGCTATACAGTGGTGTCACTTCCCGGGAGCTCCTGTATTTTGAAGGACAAATACCAATTTTCTGTGTGGATGATCCATCTGTGTGTTGCTAGCAGCACTCAGGCCAGTACTAAGTGACATCTATTGTGTGAACACAGGGCAGGTGCTCTCCACCACAGAATGGGATTTTATATCCTTGGTGTTATTGCCAACAAGAGTCCATGCATGATTGGTTTGCAGAGGAGCTTCACTTGCTGTATTCTTATATCAATAGAAATGTTTATTTCTTCAGTTTTCCAAGAGTTCCTTAGTGTTTCTCCCTTCATTACATTACCAAGTAAATAGGAACTCTGGTCTGGTAGGGTAAATTGAAGAAACACCACTGATGGGACCAATTCTCCAATAAAATGACTGCCCAGTATCAGGATGTGGTGTGGCAGGCCAGCATGCTGATCCTGGTGCTGGAGAAAGGCACGGACATTGACACCCTCAAGATCTGCATCCTGGTGGGGGGTCTGGTCATCACCGTAGTGTGGATCATCACTGGCTTCCTGGCCGTACGTACCTGTTGTGTGGCGGATAACACCTGGGTTTATTTACCTCTGCTCTTAGAGTTGCATTCCTGACTGGAAGCTCTGAGTTGATCTTCCATTGATCAGGGGAACTTTGACTTCAGGAGTTCCAACAAGGACAGAAGTTCTTTGTAAAGATTGTATCTTGGCCCGGGGACCACACACTGAGTGGTGGTGTGGGTGCAGAACAAGTACGAGAAGACCAGCCTGGCCGGCATCTTCTTCTTCCTGTCCTTGTTTGAGCCAGCCTACCTCCTCTACAAGATGGGCATCGTAAGTTCACAGCAATCTCTCGCTCCAATCCTTTCAGCAGGGTCGTTGTAGGGCTGGTTCATTTTATACAGTGAGGAAATGATTAGGTACCATTGTGTTAGAGACACAAGGTAACAAGACAGAATCCAAATAAATAAGTAGTGTATGATGTTTTGGTAACAGTGTTGTTATGATGATCAGACAACGTCCGACCAAAATGTCACACACTTTATTTACTTGGATTTGGTCTGTTGTTGTTGTTTCTTGTGCAAAGATTTGGTCTTGTTATCTTGTTTTGTAGTGGGGGAAGTATTTTTCTTAAACTTTGTAGATCAATGAAGAGGTGAATAGATTAGAAACATAAGGTACCAACTACAACTTTAATAATGATGTAACTGTAACATCTCCATGCAGAAGTAATGTAAAATATATACAGTTGGTTCTATAACAACAGAAGATCCCAAGTGGGGGTGGTATAGCAAAGTTCAACTGTATTTACACTCATGGACAAACTTAAGGAAGTTGTTCTACCTTTTAGCATGTATATTGGGACAATAACTCTGAAGGATATTACAGTGACCTCTATTGAAGACCCCCGAGATAACCAAGTGGGGGTGGTATAGCAAAGTTCAACTGTATTTACACTCATGGACAAACTTAAGGAAGTTGTTCTACCTTTTAGCATGTATATTGGGACAATAACTCTGAAGGATATTACAGTGACCTCTATTGAAGACCCCCGAGATAACCAAGTGGGGGTGGTATAGCAAAGTTCAACTGTATTTACACTCATGGACAAACTTAAGGAAGTTGTTCTACCTTTTAGCATGTATATTGGGACAATAACTCTGAAGGATATTACAGTGACCTCTATTGAAGACCCCCGAGATAACCAAGTGGGAACAAAATATTTCCTCCGTCTCTTTCAAAAAACAGACTACCGGCGACATCAGACTTTCCACTTCCTTAAGTTTTGCCCATGAGTATATAGCCATGAAATCTAAGGCTACTTTGCCAACTACAATAGAGTGTTTTGTACAGTTAACCAGATGTTACATTTACAGGAATCCTGCAGCCTATACCTATCTCTACACCACATTTTCTTTTGTTGGACATTTTCATTTTGAAAATATACCTCTACTCTATTAATGCTTCTAATATAATGGTAATAAAATAAAACTTTGACTCAGGAGAGACTGGCTGTAGGTTAATTCGTAGAACGGGCGAGTCTTATTTTTTCTTATCTCCATTCAATCATATTGGGGTTTCAAGCCTGTGGAGCTTGAAATTTTTGATGCTGTCTGCTGGGGATGAGCAGAGCTCATCAATGGAAGAACCAATGCAGTCAATGATGTGGTTTGTGGTTGTAGGTTGAGAATTGCACTTAGTACATAGTGGGAAAACCTTGCAACCATTCTGGAAAGTCATTGTCGATAGATGAGCAGACTTAAGTCTAGAAATTAAGTGCTGTTGTTCCCTTGGGAGGACAGAATTGTCCCTCCTGCTCTGTACCAGTCATGTGCAGCAGTAGATTTCCGTTCTTGCTGTACTTAGTTAATAGCAGTAGTGAAGATCCACTCTCAGCCATCTTCCAACCCCATAACAGAATGATAGTGAATTATTTGTTGTGACTTTTCCCGGCCAATTAGTGCCATCTGGACTGGCCAAGTGTTGTAGAGATTGGAGCTAGAGAAAGGATTGTGACATTACTACCATGTGAT
>CP092868.1:1836554-1897784 GCA_030710605.1 Cordylochernes scorpioides
ATACAGAAGTGGCTTGCCAGTGCCTTTTTATTTCTATGGTGTTTGGCCCTTCCTCCTTTTGGGGTGATTTCTCCCTTCAAGGATAAGAGAGTTTCATTACAAGAATGAAGCTTATTCCAGCCTGTTGTGTTGCCATTAGTATGTTGCGTTGCATGGAGTTAGTGTGTCTGTCACCCTAGTGACAAGTATTTATTCACATCTTGCACCCAGCACTGAGCTACACCAATGTGGTGCAGTGTACGAGCATTCCTCCAGTGGGACGCCGCAGCCCGCCTCCAAGACCAACAGCGTCAACGGCGAACCTTCCAGCTCCCCAGTGTCCCCGGAGGCTGGGGACCCTGCCACCCACCTCTAGCCTTGGTCACACATTGTGAGAACAAATGTTGATTGCCTTGTTGGAACACTGTTTAACAGCCAATTTTGGTACATTCCAACTTCCATATTTACATATATAATTTGCTATATTTTGATTTGTGGCCGGGGAAATTATTCTCTATTCAGTAAAACCTCTCTATAGCAAACACCAATGGGACACTATACAGCCACTGTATTATAAACTAAGAATGAGGTTAATTATAAGGCCCAGGTTTGTTTTAGTGAGGTTTTACCTGTGTAGTATGGCAAGTTACAGACAGGTAGAGTGGCCGTGTGTTTGTTTAAAGGGACCACTACATGTAGTGTGTGTGTGCTATCTATAATTACACCCCTGTACAGCTGCCAGAGTTATGTTGTGTTTGCCATCTATGTACATACCCTTTATAATCTGTGATTTATTTGTTGTAACTTGAGTAACACCCCTAGTCTCATTGTTTGTTCCATTGTTGGGAAGCAGGAGGAAAGTTCTATATAGACCAAACCCGGAACAATTATATAAGAGAGTTGTCCTATCAAAAGCCTATTTTACAAGGTCTTTATAGGAAAGTTTTATCTATTTTATAAAATATATTTTATTTACACGGAGAGTGAATTGTTGTAAATATGGAAATGTGCCTAGCTTGATATATATATATACTAATTACTTGTGCACCTTTGTTAGAATTTGCATATTACATGTTGTTTGTGATAAAGTATAATTTGACTAAAAGAGTGCTGTCTTGGTTAATTAACACATGGCTTGGAGGGAAGATTTATATACAACTGTGTTATTGGCTGTTTGTATGAAGACATCTGCATTGGAAATTGAAGCAAACAAGATGAGATCCAATGTTTACATGTATTTATTGTAAACTAACCTTGAAATGTTATATGTGTTCAACATTGTGAAGTTGTGTAAAATGGGCACAACATTAGGTTCAAACAATTCTTGTCCACCAGAGGTGCTGCCATTAGCCATTGCAGTTGCAGTAGTGGCGGCTCCAGGTGAGGTAACACTTGTACAAGCCATTAAAGTCAGTTCAGCTGTGGAACAACAGCAGTACCAAGTGGGTATTGTTCCATGTTAAGTGATATTCAATTGTAGAAAGTTTGTAAATGTATTTATTTCATACTAAACATTTATGTATCTGCAACACTAGAGATGTATTGCTTGGAATTTTTTAAGTTGACCTGCAGCATTAGTAGACTCCATACACTGTTGGTCAACTTTCCTTCAAGATCTCAGCGAGGTGAAATTCTCCATTGGACTGTTGGCAGGTTTCAATTCAGGAAATGGAACAGATCTTACAACATCAGAGAACTTGTAGAACACAGCTTCGGAACAAGTCAATATTTCAATGTTGTTGGTGATTCCATCAACCCCACATTACAATGGTGGTTCTGAGAACAATTCCACAATATATCAATCAGGATAATGAGTTTCTTCATCAGTTTACAATGGCTTCAGCTCATTTTAACTTGATAGAGAAATGATGGCATGATAGCTATATAATGGTGGCTTCAAGGTGAGGTTTGGACCACAACACGGGTCGTAGGTTTTGTTGGAGAGGGAGTGAAGTCTTGCTGCACTGTAGCTTCCTCCCCTGTTGATGCATCTATTGACCACAAGACCTGTAGGTTTTGTTGGAGAGGGAGTGAAGTCTTGCTGCACTGTAGCTTCCTCCCCTGTTGATGCATCCATTGACCACAAGACCCGTAGGTTTTGTTGGAGAGGGAGTGAAGTCTTGCTGCACTGTAGCTTCCTCTCCTGTTGATGCATCCATTGACCACAAGACCTGTAGGTTTTGTTGGAGAGGGAGTGAAGTCTTGCTGCACTGTAGCTTCCTCCCCTGTTAAAACATCCATTGACCACAAGACCCGTAGGTTTTGTTGGAGAGGGAGTGAAGTCTTGCTGCACTGTAGCTTCCTCCCCTGTTAAAACATCCATTGACCACAAGACCTGTAGGTTTTGTTGGAGAGGGAGTGAAGTCTTGCTGCACTGTAGCTTCCTCCCCTGTTAAAACATCCATTGACCACAAGACCCGTAGGTTTTGTTGGAGAGGGAGTGAAGTCTTGCTGCACTGTAGCTTCCTCCCCTGTTGATGCATCCATTGACCACAAGACCTGTAGGTTTTGTTGGAGAGGGAGTGAAGTCTTGCTGCACTGTAGCTTCCTCCCCTGTTAAAACATCCATTGACCACAAGACCCGTAGGTTTTGTTGGAGAGGGAGTGAAGTCTTGCTGCACTGTAGCTTCCTCCCCTGTTAAAACATCCATTGACCACAAGAGCCGTAGGTTTTGTTGAAGAGGGAGTGAAGTCTTGCTGCACTGTAGCTTCCTCCCCCGTTGATGCATCCATTGACCACAAGACCCGTAGGTTTTGTTGGAGAGGGAGTGAAGTCTTGCTGCACTGTAGCTTCCTCCCCGTTGATGCATCCATTGACCACAAGACCCGTAGGTTTTGTTGGAGAGGGAGTGAAGTCTTGCTGCACTCTAGCTTCCTCCCCTGTTAAAACATCCATTGACCACAAGTCCCATAGGTTTTGTTGGAGAGGGAGTGAAGTCTTGCTGCACTGTAGCTTCCTCCCCTGTTGATACATCCATTGACCACAAGACCCGTAGGTTTTGTTGGAGAGGGAGTGAAGTCTTGCTGCACTGTAGCTTCCTCCCCTGTTGATGACCACAAGTTGGTCGGACAGTTTCACACACCATTGAATGCGAAGTATTCACATTTCTGTCTGATGATGGTAACAATGCTGTTGCTGAAATGTTACATATATTTTATTTATTTAGATATGTGGCCTTGTTACCTAATGTGTATTTCTCTATTCTTTAATCCCAATTGTGGTTTATCAAAGTTTCCAACAGCAATCTATGTTGAGGCTGTTTTGTTCTTTGAAGAGTTTGTCACTGGTCCAACTGTGGGTGCTATCACAAAGTTTACATCTTCATGAGGAATATTTCAGAGAGAAATTGTGCTACTTGAATATCTAAAATTTCCTTTTTTTCTCTCTTTAAGGCCAACTTCAGCCGTGTTTATATATTTGTGAATAAAGTCAATGGAAGACATCCAGTGCTGTGTAGCACCAATGTTCTATCATTTGTGTGTGAAACCATTAGGTCTGGGAGCAGTGAATTCTGTTTTCTCCACCTTCAATTTGTGTATCCTGGAAGGTTGTAGTGAACAACTGTTGTTGCATAATGGGACATATTTGCATGTCACTGAGACAATAACTTGGGGGCCACTCCAAGAAAGCTCTTGTTTGATATAAATGTTCTAATCACAAATTCCATCAATCTCCATGTGGCAGACTTGAAGATGAAGAGAATGGGTTGTAATTACAGTTTAGTTTCTCCCACCTGTGTTCTATATGCTCACCTCCATCCTAGTCTTTCACAGAGGATGTTCCAAGAAGGTGTATTCTAAGAATTCCTTTAACACATTGGTATGTGAAAAATATATTAAAAAATGATAAGGTGTTGATAAGTTGGTGTTTCCAAGTTGTTTCTTGTGATTGGGTCACACAGAGAAAGAAAAATTATAGTTTAACAAAAAGCAGGTGTTACATTTAGGAACATCTCTCAGCACCGTTGATGTGGCTGTCCTTCCACTGACATTCTCAGCCACGGTGACCTTGTGTGGTCCCAGACCTTTTGATTGTTTCCCAGGTTGTTAGGTCCCAGGGTCTCTTCACCACACAAACAACCCACATATATAGATTGACATTATGAGGTTTCTTGGCACTTCTGCCTGAAGATGGTAAGCCATGCTCCAATGTCACACACAATTTACCTAATTGGTGTTGTTACCTTGTGTTTATCACTGATCCAAATTGTACTTTACTAATGTTGCTGATCCAGGGCACCTCTCCCTTTAAGAAATGCATTGAAGGGAGGAAGGCTGTCCCACATGAATATCACCAAATTATTCTGGATTAATTTCAGACACAGGGTTAAACTCCTTTTTGGTAGCTAATACTGATTTTATTCTCATGGGATGATATGAAACCAGGGCTGTGCTGCTGTGAGCAATTTTATGCTGGCTTTGGTTCAGGCTAGTCATCTGTTGCACTGGAAGATTGAGGAAATATATGTTTAAAGGGAGAGGTATACATGCTGTGTGTGTGTTAAATCAACTGGCCTGATGTACCAATCTCTGATGGCATGTGTAACATGAAGGCAATTAGAAAGAAACATAAGTGTAATGTGTTGTTGTTGTTTCCTATCCCCTTGTGTAAAGATTACACAAATTCCACGAGTCCATGCTCCTTGAGCTGTTTGATAATAAGCAGCTGCCTCTCCCAAAGGTCCTGTTTAGTGCATCTAATGCAAGCCAAAATGTAAAAAGTAACATGTGCAAAATGGGGAAACAACAAATTGTAATCTAAATATTTCCTAGAATTTCCCAAAGTCTACATAGATGTTATGATAAATGTTCATGGTCAGATTGCCATGATCCGAGCCCTGTTGTGGTCTCCATCTGATAGATAGCTCCAAGTTACTTCACTGAACCTTTGAGACCTCAGTTTATGTCAGAGGTGTCTCCTGATTGGCTGTACAATTTGTTTATGAAATGTTGATATTTGTTCTGATAGATGGTAGACTTGTGTGTGCTACACTTGCTGTAACAGAATGCCATGTGAGCTTGGTTCAATTACTTCTTGCTTCCATTGTATAAGAATGTATTCCAATAAATATTTCCATTTTATTTGGTAGGCTTTCATTCCTTTCTCTCCACACAGCAAGTGAACTATATTACATATATGCTGAGGTCCAATATGCAAGCTGGTAGCCATCCAACAAGAACTAATACAATACTGTCCATTACTGAACAACGGCTTCAATTGTTCTTGATTTGCTCAGAGTTGATGGCATTCAACTTTACACCACAAGAGCTGAAATCTGTAAAGTTTCTAGAAGCACAGCTTTGGCAGCAGCTTTAGAGACTGAACTGGGGTTGGGCAACATGTGATCAGCCTTTTTTGAAATTCCATTAGGGAGCTAATAGCCATTTCTTTACATTTTTAACTCCTAAGGTAGCAAGAAATCCAAATAAGTTATTGAGTTCAATTTACTTAATGGTCTTCTCACCCCTAGCTAAAATCCATTTTATATTTGTTCATTTCTAATAAACCTTCTACTCACTCCAGTAATTCCAAGTAAATCACAAACATTGTGAGACTGAAGGGTGAAGTAAGAGATGGTCAAAAGTAAATAAAGACAGAAATCATAGAGGGGATAGGATTGAATTTATTTCACTGAGGGAGGGGCAACCACAAAATATATTGTGACTGACTTGAATACAACTAAGGAACAAAATGGGGAGTGTGGAGAGACCCAGTGGAAACAACAAATGCAGAAACAACAACAAAAACAAAGTAAACATTAAAAAAATAGTTTTGTATTTATCATTTGCTCCGGAGGGCTAGAGAAAGGGAAGAGGAATCAAGGACTTGTCATAATTGGGGGACCGCCGCGACGGGGGATGTCGGTGTAGGTTTAGGCGTGGTCGCGGGAGTGCATGTACTTGAGCAGGTCAATCACCCTGCAGCTGTAGCCGTACTCGTTGTCGTACCTGCGCAACAAATCAACATTCAACTCAGTGCAACAAGGGGCGAGATGGAAGTACAAAATATTGTGAACTATAACAGTGATAGCAGCCAAGTTTGTTTTGTTCAACAATGAACAGGCTGACTTCTACGCAACAATTGAGTTGAGTTCCAAGGTTTTCACTTGAATTGAGATATAATTGAGAGAACACTAAGTTTTGTTGTGCCGACTCACCAGGAGACCAGCTTGACAAACTTCTTGGTGAGGGAGATGCCGGCCTTGGCATCGAAGATGCTGCTGCGGGTGTCACCCAGGAAGTCGGAGGAGACCACCTCATCCTCGGTGTAGCCCAAAATGCCCTTCCAGTTGTCAGACTCAGAAGCGGCCTTGATGGCAGCCTTGATATCGTCGTAGCTGGCCTCCTTGGCCAGGCGGCAGGTGAGATCCACCACGGACACATCGGGCACCGGCACACGGAAGGCCATGCCGGTCAGCTTGCCGTTCAGCTCGGGGATCACCTTGCCCACAGCCTTGGCAGCACCGGTGGAGGCGGGAATGATGTTTTGGCCGGCACCGCGGCCATCGCGCCACAGCTGTCAACACATGTCACCTCTGGTGGACAAGTTTCCTCAGTGGAGCCAGGTACTGAGATGGTCACTAACTGATCACAGGAGGAAATTAATTATTTCTGCCAAGTCATCAAAGGCCGGGAATGAAGGAGGGAGATATTAAAAGGTGTTAACAATTGTCATTAGAAAGCTACTATTTCATTAAGTTTTCTGTTAGAGAGTGTGAACAGCTCAGTTGGCACATCACCCACCAAGAAGGGCGGCTAGGGCCACACTTACCTTGGCAGAGGGGCCGTCCACAGTCTTCTGGGTGGCAGTGGTCGCGTGCACAGTGGTCATGAGACCCTCCTCAATGCCGAAGTTGTCGTTGATGACCTTGGCCAGGGGGTGCCAGGCAGTTGGTGGTGCAGGAGGCGTTGCTCACCACGGTCATTCCAGAGTCGTAGCTCTGGTGGTTGACGCCCATGACAAACATGGGAGCGTCGGCCGAGGGGGCGGAGATCACCACCTTCTTGGCTCCACTCTCCAAGTGGGTCTGGCAACACCAGCACATATTTCAGCACCAAAGATGGGATTGTTAGTTCGAGCACTAAATCTATCTGATACATCTCAAGCACATGTTAGAAATAAGCTCAATAGGGCTTTAAAAAAAAGATAACTTATAAGTATATGCGATACTACATGCATACTATAAGCAAATATAGCAGATTTGATGTTATGATATGCAAATAAGGCCTTGCTAGAAGGAAAGTGATTGAAGCCGGTACCTTGGACTTGTCAATGGTGGTGAAGACTCCAGTGGATTCCACCACGTACTCTGCTCCCACCTTGCCCCAGGGGATGCTGGCAGGGGACCTCCTGTGTTCACACAACAGTGGGGTTGTTCCTCTGAACCAACTGTTTGTCAGGTGACAATTCCAGTCCAACTACAGTAATGTAGCAACCAGGAATATGTGAGAGCTTCATTTCACCTCATCTTGTTGCTACAAGTAGCTAATAACTTATGCGAGAGCTTTCAGATACTGAGCAGTTCGACTACACCAGGACCCTATAGAGGGAATAATGATATTCATTGAGAGATTGGTCAACTTTACAGCAGAGAAAACCTCTGTAGGCCGACAATTTCTGAGCTTAGAGTTTGCGCTCGTCCAAATCAGATAAAAAGAACAAATTTGTGTCTGATCTCATGGTATGATCAGTCAGGATGATGGATTCAGCAAAACTGGGAGACCTTGCTGCTGCTAGAGTAACTGTGTTAGAAGACAGCTGCTAGAGTAACTGTGGTAGAAGACACCTGCTAGAGTAACTCTGGTAGAAGACAGCTGCTAGAGTAACTGTGGTAGAAGACACCTGCTAGAGTAACTCTGGTAGAAGACGGCTGCTAGAGTAACTGTGGTAGAAGACAGCTGCTAGAGTAACTGTGGTAGAAGACAGCTTCTAGAGTAACTCTGGTAGAAGACAGCTGCTAGAGTAACTGTGGTAGAAGACAGCTTCTAGAGTAACTCTGGTAGAAGACAGCTGCTAGAGTAACTGTGGTAGAAGACAGCTGCTAGAGTAACTGTAGTAGAAGACAGCTGCAAGAGTAACTGTGGTAGAAGACAGCTGCTAGAGTAACTGTGGTAGACTGCTAGAGTAACTGTGGTAGAAGACAGCTGCTAGAGTAACTGTGGTAGACTGCTAGAGTAACTGTGTTAGAAGACAGCTGCTAGAGTAACTGTGGTAGACTGCTAGAGTAACTGTGGTAGAAGACAGCTGCTAGAGTAACTGTGGTAGACTGCTAGAGTAACTGTGGTAGAAGACAGCTGCTAGAGTAACTGTGGTAGACTGCTAGAGTAACTGTGGTAGAAGACAGCTGCTAGAGTAACTGTGGTAGAAGACATCTGAGGAGGTGTGGTGGACAGATGTCATCCAAGCAGACAAACAGAGGTCACTCACTCCTGGAAGACATGGATCTTCTGTCCATCCACCACCAGCATGCCGCCCTCCTCATGGACCTCTCCCTTGTAAACGCCATGGGTGGAGTCATACTTGAACATGTACACCTGGCAACACACCATGGGACACATTGCTGGAATGATGGGGTAGAGATCCCTAGAATCCCAAATATGTAAACAAAGACTGACCTACTTTGAATACATAGTGAGATCAAATGGTTTAAATAGATGTTGAATTTGGGGAAAATGTAATGAAGAGAGGAAGACCTGCAATGAGCTGGAGGTCACTAGATGAGCTGTAAACGGTAGTCACTACCAGATCGAATTGAAAAATGTCTGTCCAGTGTCACCAAAATTTTACTTGATGGAAACTAGCAACAACAGGAAAGATGACATAATAAATTCATACTTAAAAAATAAGACAGTGAAGAATTTTTTGATAAAATTTGTTTAACCAAGAAATTTCTTCAAAATTGTATTTGCATACCTCCCATTTAGGGAAGCTTAGGGCTAACAATTACTGTTTATAAGTTGCCACAACTAGTGCCACAACAAGAACCTGCTGGGAAATATGTAAAAAGGTTGAAGCGTTATTTTATGCTGAGAGAACAAGTTTAGCAAAATATCTGTCAAAAAGAGATTATCTCCAGGATAATGAGGCGGCACCACTATGCAACAGTGGTAGATCTATGTAAAATAGAAGCGGAGGTATGCAACACTCACCATGTAGTTGACGTCAATGAAGGGGTCGTTGATGGCAACCACCGACACTCCCTTGGCCATGGCGGCCCTCAGCACCAGACGACCAATGCGGCCAAATCTACACACCAACAATATCATGAGTAAATCCACAGACCAACTTGGGTCTATCTTGAAAGCTATCATACTGCAATGATAAAGCGGTTTTCCAGTTCAAACTACCATACTGCTGTAATTGGTATAAAAGAAAAACATCCCAATGAACTATTACAGCGGTATGGTAAACTTGTGAAACTGGTGGGAGGGTTCACCACAGATGAGCAAGGCCGTCCCATTTTTCATTGCAGTAAGGGCAGTAGAAATTGTTTTAATTCAAAAATAGAATTTCTTATTACAGATGGTGAGGTAATGCATCACACTGACTGTTAGCTAACCCATTGTCCCCCTTTAATCACTTTGGGAAATAGTTAAAACTGAAGTAAATGAATGAAGTTTGAGGTGTTCTCATTGTGGGAGTTTACAGTGACTGGAACACTGGGTGGAAACATGCAAAATATGAAGTCCACTCACCCGTTGATTCCAACCTTTGCCATTGCAGTAAGAAGTTGTTGGTTGACTCGGGGTTACCTGCAACATTTGATAGAAGTTAGTCAACACAGCAATTGTCAAATCAACTACAAACTATTTAAGTTCTCACTTGGGAGAGAGAAGTTAGATAAATACTGGGAAATAAAAGTGTCGCCTTAAAAACTGAGTTAAGGAGGGAATCACAGCAACTAGTGGGATTACATCTTGGGATGACAGAAATTGATGGGACCAATTGTTCAGGGCTATGTACATGCTGCTTCACATCTACCTAGCTACTGCCAGTCCTGAACAAACTATACCACCAATCTTCCAATATACCACTTGTGAATTAAAGGAAAGAGGTTCATAAAGAAATATGCGTGATTTGCATTGCAAGATCCCAAAATTGTGTAAGCTGCCACAGCAGTATATACCCAGCTCCCCGAGTTCTCCTAGATAGAGAAGTAACAGACATATCCTCAAACCACTCAAAATAAGATCACAATGCCATCTACATGAAAGAGGGAATTGGTACATTAAACAGTTTAATAAGTCAAAGGCTCTAAAAGTTTGTAATTTTAAAAGGAAATAAAATTGTTTAAATTGTCAATAAATGGTCTAAGAGTTCAATGCAGAGACAAATTGTAGGAGTGGGTAAGCACCAAATGTCCCAATAATCCAGTAAGTACAAGAATCCAGCGAGCAAGGTCACCGATAGATGCTCTGAAGTTGACATACCAAATTCTTATGTCACTTATGGGAAATGTTGGTATATTTTCTGTGGTGAAACTTTTTACCATTAACAAACCTAAAAAGATTCTCCAATGATGAACCACAGCACCAATGTTTTTTTTTTTTTTTTCGCTTATCCCTAGTACATGGGGTACAGGCCATAATAATCATGGTGGGTAGAAGGCGACTGCTTTTACTGTTAGTGCACCACATGTCTACACATGTGAAAAGCAGTTCGACTTTGCACTTACAAATG
Organism: Cordylochernes scorpioides; assembly: GCA_030710605.1. NCBI lineage: Eukaryota > Metazoa > Arthropoda > Arachnida > Pseudoscorpiones > Chernetidae > Cordylochernes > Cordylochernes scorpioides. The sequence continues at coordinate 1,847,215 of CP092868.1, forward strand.
TGCCAGAGCCCCGTTTGGTTACATGTACTCGCTGGTGAGGCTGGATTTTGCAAGAATTGGGGGCCATTGGAGCATTTTTTTTTTTTTTATCTGAAAAAAGTGCCAATGCGGGAATCGAACCCTGGTCGTAGCAGTCGTAATCCAACAGTTTAGACCATCCTTCCACCGATACCCCACAGCACCAATGTTCACAGGACAGCTCAGTTCTATGACAGAATCTTGTGAACTGAGGAACCAACCAGCTCAATTCTCCTCAATAGGAATCATCAGCTGGGGAGAAGAAAGCAATCAGGATATTAGGGCTAGCAGCAACAAGCCAATTTCTAATTGTGGAAACCCATTGCTTTTGGTGTTTGGCAAACCTCCTGTGGTAGAACTACTGGGAGTGAACAACCATTTGGTGGCCATTACATAGTGTGCTGCTTCAACACCTGAGTTCTGTTGTATCCCCTTGTGGAAGATTACACAAATTCCACAAGCCCACACTGAGTTCTAAGTAAGTGCAGTCAAGACACCAAGATTTTATGTTGTTATAATCATGTTTAGTGTGTAAAGTGAAATTTTAGAATGTAATAAAGTGCTGTTATAAAAGACAATGTTATAGTGAGGGTTCTACAGTATTTAGAATGTAAATTATTTACATAAATAAGAATATGCAGCATTTATTGTGAAGTGTTCACTGTTTAGCTATATGGAGAGATATAGCAAACTAACAAGGATGGGTATTTCCACAATGTGCAATATCTAACACGGTGGTCCTTAAGCCAAAGACACCTGAGTTTTACAGAGTAAAGTACTGAGCAGCCAGGAAGATTGCCAGTGAAGTAAGTTTGGATGGAGTTCAGAGGGCTATCACAACTACTTGTAAGTCCTCTAGCAAATATTTCACATTTACTAATCAAAATGATAAAATATTTAAAAAACATCAACAACAACTAAGAAATATCCTGAGTATATATGAGGAGAGATAAGTTTCCAAATGTGCAAATTAAATTGTTCAGTTCTAACCTGATCTCAGCAAGAAGAAAAATGTTCAAACATATAAATTAAATCCTGGTGTGAGAAAGAAGAAACGATGTTTAAACATACAAATTAAATCCTGATCTGAGCAAGAAGGAACAAAGTCCAAGAGACAACCAACCTGAGGAATTGGGCGGTGGGAGTGTTCCTGAACCAGGGGGACCAGCTTATATACCTGTTGCTGCCACTATTCTGGGAATGGGGGCTCCCCCTATGATAAATAACTCAACCATGACCTACATTATCCCCCTCAACATCCCCCATGGGGAGACAACACATTGGTGTTATGGAGTGGGTGCACTTTCTACTGTGGTGTGTCCAGGATTGTACATTCTGTGTAACCCTGTTGTTAGTATTCATGGTAAACGGTTTGCGGATTTCGACAATTTAGAAAGGGGGGATCATATATCGCCGCAACTCTTTTTATTAATGCGATTAAAGGAAGCTTTCGGGCAAGCACTTCCTAAGCTAACTATAGTGTACAAACCTGTCAAACGAGAGAGATTATTTATTGTTTTCAAAGAGGAATCTATGTAAATATAGTACAAAAATATCTTAAAGAAATTTACATAATTGAATAAATATATAAAATCAACTATAAACAGTTCAAAGGATTTAGTGGAGAGAAAAATGGAATGGCTATTGTTTTATATGGCTTTTGAAGATTTTTAAGATAGAAGGGGAATGTACTGTGATGGCAACTGTATACTTTTGTTTAATGGTTTAGGGTGCTTCATGTTTTCTATTGCTTCAAGAATGAGTCTTTGGGTTTTAGTTTTGGCATTTTTATGGAGGATTCTGGTATTATTGAAGTCTGGAGTATGTCCGGTTTCTCTGACGTGGTCGACTATTAAAGAGTTTGGGTTAAGTTTTGAAATGTTTCTTTGGTGTTCTTTGATTCTGATTGAAAGATCTCTTGATGTTTCGCCGAAGTAGACACCATTGCAGTTGAGGCAGGGAATTTGGTAAACTAAATCTTTTTTCTGTTTCTGGTCGGTGCTTTTGGTGATTGGGTTTCTTAGAATCGAGGCTATGGAAGGTGAACCTCTAAAGATGGTTTTTTATGCCAAAACTTTTAAGTTTGCGGGCTATTGTGATTGTAGATTCTGTATATGGTAACAGGTGGAGATGTAATGATTGGAGTTATTTCTGGGGGTCCCTGGTTTATATCTATTTCTTTTAATGAAAGGAAGCAGGTATCCAGATTTAAGAAGCTGGTTTTCGATAAAATTAAGTTCTTTATTGTATTCTATTTTTGATGAACAGTGGGTGAAGGCTCTTTTCGTCAAGGAACGTACAACTGTTATTTTGTGGGAGATAGGAGAATTGGAGGCAAAATGTAGGTACTGCATTGGGGAGGTAGGTTTTCTATAAACTTTTGTTGTAAAACCGGTTTTATTTCTGGTAAATAAAATGTCAAGGAATGGTAGACTTCTTTTATTTTCTTTTTCTATTGTAAATTGAATAGATGAGTTAAAGCTATTGAGGGTTTCTAGGATGTGATTTTCACTGTTTTCTGTGATTATGCAAAAGATATCATCACACTATAGTTAGCTGAGGAAGGGCTTGCCAGAAAGCTTCCTTTAATCGCGTTAATAAAAAGAGTTGCGGCGATATATGATCTCCTCTTTCTAACCTGTTGTTAGTGTCCATAACTTTTGGGGACACTATGGACAAATATTCTTCAATTTGAACTGATGTTTGATCCAAATTGTGTCCTCAGCAGAGCTTGATACAGAAATGGCTTGCCAGTGCCTTCTTCTTTCTCCTTTTGGGATGATTTACTTCCCAGAGAGTGTGTTATGACAAGAATGAAGCTTATTCCAGCCTGTTGTGTTGCCATTAGTATGTTGTGTTGCATGGAGTTGGTGGTCACCCTAGTGACAACACATCTTGCCACCAGCACTGAGCTACACCAATGTGGTGCAGTGTACGAGCATTCCTCCAGTGGGACGCCGCAGCCCGCCTCCAAGACCAACAGCATCAACGGAGAACCTTCCAGCTACCCAGTGCCCCAGGACCTCTAGCCTTGGTCGCACATTGTGAGAACAAATGTTGATTGCTTTGTTGGAACACTGTTTAACAGCAAATTTTGGTACATTCCAACTTCCATATTTACATATATAATTTGCCATATTTTGATTCGTGGCCGGGGAAATTATTCTCTATTCAGTAAAACCTCTCTATAGCAAACACCAATGGGACACTATACAGCCACTGTATTATAAACTAAGAATGAGGTTAATTATAAGGCCCAGGTTTGTTTTAGTGAGGTTTTACTTGTGTAGTATGGCAAGTTACAGACAGGTACCGTGTGTCCTACTGTGTTTGTTTAAAGGGACATGTGTTCTATCTATGTTTACACCCCAGAGTTATGTTGTGTTTGCCATCTATGTACATACCCTTTATAATCTGTGATTTATTTGTTGTAACTTGAGTAACCCCCCTAGTCTCATTGTTTGTTCCATTGTTGGGAAGCAGGAGGAAAGTTCTGTAGACCGGACAATTATATAAGAGAGTTGTCCTATCAAAAGCCTATTTTACAAGGTCTTTATAGGAAAGTTTTTTATAAAATATATTTTATATACAAGGAGAGTGACTTGTTGTAAATATGGAAATGTGCCTAGCTTAATATATATACTAATTGCTTGTGCACCTTTGTTAGAATTTGCATATAACATGTTGTTTGTGATAAACTATAATTTGACTAAAAGAGTGTTGTCTTGGTTAATTAACACACGGCTTGGAGGGGGAAGATTCATATACAACTGTGTTATTGGCTGTTTGTATGAAGACATCTGCATTGGAAATTGAAGCAAACAAGATGAGATCCAATGTTTACATGTATTTCTTGTAAACTAACCTTGAAATGTTAACATTGTGAAGTTGTGTAAAATGGACACAACATTAGGTTCAAACAATTCTCGTCCAACAGAGGTGCCATTAGCCATGGCAGTTGTTTGTAGTGACGGCTCCAGGTGAGGTCAACACTTGTACGAGCATTTAAAGTCATTTCAGCTGTGGAACAACAGCGGTACCAAGTGGGTATTGTTCCATGGTAAGTGATATTCGATTGTAGAAAGTTTGTAAATGTATTTATTTCATACTAAACATTTATGTATCTGCAATACTAGGAATGTATTGCGTGGAATTTTATAAGTTGACCTGCAGCATTAGTAGACTCCATACACTGTTGGTCAACTTTCCTTCAAGATCTCAGCGAGGTGAAATTCTCCATTGGGCTGTTGGCAGGTTTCAATTCAGGAAATGGAACAGATCTTACAACATGAGAGAACCTGTAGAACACAGCTTCGGAACAAGTCAATATTTCAATGTTGTTGGTGATTCCATCATTCCTCCATTACAACGGTGGTTCTGAGAACAATTCCACACTATATCAATCAGGATAATGAGTTTCTTCATCAGTTTACAATGGCTTCAGCTCATTTCAACTTGATAGAGAAATGATGGCATGATAGCTATATAATGGTGGCTTCAAGGTGAGGTTTGAACCACAACACGGGTCGTAGGTATTGTTGGAGAGGGAGTGAAGTCTTGCTGCACTGTAGCTTCCTCCCCGTTGATGCATCCATTGACCACAAGACCCGTAGGTTTTGTTGGAGAGGGAGTGAAGTCTTGCTGCACTGTAGCTTCCTCCCCTGTTAAAACATCCATTGACCACAAGACCCGTAGGTTTTGTTGGAGAGGGAGTGAAGTCTTGCTGCACTGTAGCTTCCTCCCCTGTTGATAAATCCATTGACCACAAGACCCGTAGGTTTTGTTGGAGAGGGAGTGAAGTCTTGCTGCACTGTAGCTTCCTCCCCCGTTGATGACCACAAGTTGGTCGGACAGTTTCACATACCATTGAATGTGAAGTATTCACATTTCTGTCTGATGATGGTAACAATGCTTTTATTGAAATGTTGCATAGATTTATTTATTCAGATGTGTGGCCTTGTTACCTTATGTGTATTTCTCTAATCTTCAATCCCAATTGTGGTTCATCAAAGTTTCCAACAGCAATCTATGTTGAGGCTGTTTTGTTCTTTGAGGAGTTTGTCACTGGTACAACTGTGGATGTTTGCGCCTAGTTATGTAAATCTCTTGCTAGGCTGCATTGATTTTTAATCATGCAAATTTTTCTTTCTTTCTTTTAATTATGTAAATATATATGACATAATAAAAATATGATTTTTATTATTCATTAATATAATTATAATTTAAATAATCATAGAATTAACACAGAGTTAATTCTTTAAAATCCTTAACAAAAGGAGTACAACCCAAGATGTTTTTTTGTATATACTTAGATTATATTTATAAAATTATATGTATGCAAACTTTTTGTTCTTAAAATATAATCATTAAAAAAAATACAATTTTGAATATAAAAGTTATCATTTCACTTCAATCCACGACTGCATGAATGAATTGGTAACGTACCTAAAATACATCTTTTTTATGACATATATGTATATAAAATGAGTGAAAGATGCAATAAAGTGTGTGTCAGCTAAACGCCGTAAGGCTGTGTGGTGATTCTCTTGTTGTTACATCGCATTTGGATAGGGAGAATCTCTCAGTAGTCAATCCGCAGGTCGAGGTGAAAACATACAGGCCAAATTAAGCTCTGCCGAAAGATAGTCAACATCTAAAACAAAGGTTAAGGAGCTACACGGATTTCCAAACTATTACTGTGAGGATCCAGGCTCCAACATATGGTCCATATCGAGCCGGATATCAAGAGAAAGAGCGTGATTCTACTGAGAAAGAACCTTCAAAACTGAAAATATGCTTAAGGCAATCAAAGGCCTAAAGGTCAAGATCCGTTTCCAGATAAGACGAATGGATAAATACCTGGCATCCATAGATGAAGAACTAGCGGGAGGAGATCTCCATAATTTAAAGCTGATATATGAAGATATATCCGAAATAAAAATGGAAACAAAGATCTTATTTGACGAGTTATTAGAACAGGAGGAAGTCGATGAAGAGAAGGAATTCGAAGGTTATGAAACAATTCAAGATAAAATGAAGAAACTGGAAATAAAGCTTAGGCGTGCATTAGAGGGAAAACAAAGTACAGCTGATACAAAGCAAGCAAAAGGCCTCGAAACAGTGAAATTGCCCATGTTCGAGTTGCCTCACTTCTATGGAGATGCGAACTCTTGGTTCAATTTCAAGGAGGTATTCGGAATGGTCATAGATCAAAATCCAGGATTAAATGATCTACAAAAGCTGCAATATTTGGGCTCCTCAGTAAAGGGAGAAGCAGCTAGACTGATACGTGGGTTCCCAGTGTTATCAGAGAGCTACAAGCAGGCATGGGATACTCTAGTATCCAGATACGACAACCAAAGAGAGTTGGCTTATGCGCAACTGAACAAAATCTTCAAGATTAAGCAAATGAAGAATCCATCAGCAAAGGCCCTAAGGGAACTCCTGGATACATGTAACGAGTCTGTACGCAATCTAGGATCCCTCGGATTGCAAAGAAATGAGTTGGTGGACATAATATTGGTACAGTTCTTGAGGAACAGAATCGATGAGGATATGAAGCGACAGTGGGAGTTGACCCAGGATGAGAAATCATTTCCTTCCTATGAGAACTTCATTCTGTTTCTTGAAAGACAAGCTAGAAGTCTGCCACAGGGATCAAGGGAATATCAAAGAAAGGAAAATGAAATTCAAAAGGACTATGCAAATATACACATTGCGATTAATGCCAATGCTCAAATATGCATAGCATGCAAAGCAGGTCACAGAATCTACAACTGTACTACGTTTAGTACAATGCCTATCGAACAAAAATGGGAATTTGTCAAACAACACAAGATGTGCTACAATTGTCTAAAAAAAGGTCATACAAGAAAAAATTGTTACCGAGGACCTTGCAAGAAGTGCGACAAAAGGCACCATACTTTGCTCCATAAGCTTGACACAGAGGTGACTAATACTCAGAAGGGTGCGAAGCCACGGATCTTTAAACCTGTAAGTGAAATCAACAACACGAGTATTGAACAAGGAAGTGAGACCATCAATCAAGTGCTCCTTGCGACTGCTCAGATAATTGTGGAAGGTGAAAACGGTGCACAGCAGATCTGCCGAGCACTTTTAGATAGTGGATCACAGGTTAGTTTGATCACAAAAGAAATTTGTGAGAAACTTGGGCTCAAAGGAGAAACATCAGGACGTTCACTTAAGGGTATTGGAAATAATCCAGTCCAGGGATCATCTACATCTGTTAACTTGACATTCAGGTCAATTTATAGATCCGAAAAATATGAAACAAATGCTCTAGTAATGGAAGTCTTAACAACTGAAATTCCAAACTTCAAATTGGCAGAACCGACCTGGATCATGCAGAGAGGGCTTGAGTTAGCAGACCCTCTGTTTCATATTTCGGCACCAATCGACATTATTCTAGGTGCAGATATGTATGCATATCTGATGCAAGGAGAGAAAAAAATGCTGGGAAGGAACCAGCCTATAGCAATGAATTCAAGGCTCGGTTGGATTCTGATGGGCAAAGTAGACAGCTCTCTCTCGTCGAACTATAAAGGTGGACCTTGTAGCCTTGCGGTTCAAACAACATCAGAATTAGATGGTCTGGTGGGAAATTTCAGGGAATTGGAGTCAGTACCGTCATTGCAAGACCAGAATCCAAGGGAAGAAAAGTACGAGACTTATTACCAGAAAACCTATTCCAGAGGCTGCCAAGGAAGATACAGTGAGAAACTGCTGTTTGGGAAAGCTCATCGGAACAGCTCCATTCCTACCTCTAGATCTCCAATAGTTCCACTGGGAGGAAGGTCTGGTTAGGGTGTCTTGCACAGGGCTAACTTGGACAGCCGGAGGAGTTTTCGGGAGACCAATCGCCAAGCTGGCCCCTCTTCCCTTTACGCTTCAAGATCTGAACTGAAGTTCAGCGGTGGGGGGGAGTATGTTGGCGCCTAGTTATGTAAATCTCTTGCTAGGCTGCATTGATTTATAATCATGCAAATTTTTATTTCTTTCTTTTAATTATGTAAATATATATGTATATAAAATGAGTGAAAGATGCAATAAAGTGTGTGTCAGCTAAACGCCGTGAGGCTGTGTGGTGATTCTCTTGTTGTTACATCGCATTTGGATAGGGAGAATCTCTCAGTAGTCAATCCGCAGGTCGAGGTGAAAACATACATTATTGGCCGTTTTACTTTTGGTTTTATTGACCTTCAAACGCACCAAATAAGTTGAGCATTCGTTTTTATATTACTCTTTCTTTAATTATCTGCATTCTAAATTGTGTTTTGTGATTGTAATTTTGTATAATATAATAGAAGTTCGGTTCCACTTTTGGTTTTTCAAAAAACAAAAATTTGGTATCCTATGTCCCTAAAATTGGACAATTTGTTACATTACTCTCCATAATGCATTCGACCACAGAAATTGATCAAGAAACTGCTGAACAACAAAAGCCCGAGATAATCACATTTTATAATATGACCAAAGGTGGTGTGGATGTAGTTGATCAGAAATGTACCATGTATTCTGTTGGAAGAAGAACCAAAAGATGGCCCCTGTGTTTAACTTTTTGGATGTGGTTGCAATAAATTCAGCAGTAATTTATAAAGCTGTCAGGCAAGACGGTGGAATGGCTTGAAAATATTTTATAAAGCAGCTTGCTCTACAACTAATGAGAGATGCTTTGAATATGAGAAATCAAGCCAAAAATTTGTCAAGAGATCTGCAAGTATTAATTCAGAAGCATGCTGGAACTTCATCACTTGAGGTAGGCAAATATTTATTTGATATTCAAACGAAATATCAATAATATGTGTTATCTAAGAATCCACAAGCGGCAGTCCTTGGTCCAAAAAAACGCAAAAGATGCTACCTATGTAAAAAAGATCGTCGTACTCAAATGCAATTCAAAAAATGCAAAGAACCAATCTGCAAAGATCATTCTATTGAAATATGCTTGAATTGTGCATCTAATCTTGAATAAAATATTTTAGATAGAATTTTTTAGATTATATATAGAATATTTTAGATAGAAAGAGTTTCTTGTACATTTTCATTTAATTTTGTTTAGAGCTCTGTTTATTCGAAAAAAACAAAATATTTATTCTTTGGAAATTATGTGTATACGCTTAATTTCTTTTTATTTTATAAATAACATGGTTTATTATTGATTTTAAAAGACGGCCTGAGAGGCCGAACGCCAGTAATTGTGTAAGGAAAATAGGCGCCAGTAACTAAGGGTTAAAGGGAGAGGTATACATGCTGTTAAATCATCTGGCCTGATGTACCAATCTCTGATGGCATGTGTAACATGAAGGCAATTAGAAAGAAACATAAGTGTAATGTGTTGTTGTTGTTTCCTATCCCCTTGTGTAAAGATTACACAAATTCCATGACTCCATGCTCCTTGAGCTGTTTGATAATAAGCACCTGCCTCTCCCAAAGGTCCTATTTAGTGCATCTAATGCAAGCCAAAATGTAAAAAGTAACATGTGCAAAATGGGGACACAACAAATTGTAATCTAATTATTTCCTGGAATTTCCCACAGTCAACATAGATGTTATCATAAATGTTGATGGTCAGATTGCCATGATCCGAGCCCTGTTGTGGTCGCCATCTAATAGATAGCTCCAAGTTACTTCATTGAACATTTGAGACCTCAGTTTATGTCAGAGGTGTCTCCTGATTGGCTGTACAATTTGTTTATGAAATGTTGGTGTTTGTTCTGATAGATAGTTGACTTCTCAGCTCAATCAAAATATTTAGCACAGACACCGGATCCAACTCGATAATTGGTCGAGGTCAATACCCAATATTTGTATATAACTACGATGCTAATTTGTTATATATTTATTTTGTCCTACAGAGAGAATCCTGTATGGCACGTGTGCCCAATAAAGGCTATTGTTGTTGATAGATAGTTGACTTGTGTGTGCTCCACTTGTTGTAACAGAATGCCATGTGAGCTTGGTTCAATTACTTCTTGCTTCCATTGTATAAGAATGTATTCCAATAAATATTTCCATTTTATGTGGAAGGCTTCCATTCCTTTCTCTCCACACAGCAAGTGAACTATGTTACATATATGCCGAGGTCCAATATGCAAACTGGTAGCCATCCAACAAGAACTAATACAATACTGTCCATTACTGAACAATGGCTTCATGCCTCAATGTTGAACTTGATTTGCTCAGAGTTGATGGCATTCAACTTTACACCACAAGGACTGAAATCTGTAAAGTTTCTAGAAGCACAGCTTTGGCAGCAACTTTAGAGACTGAACTGGGGTTGGGCAACATGTGATCAGCCTTTTTTGAAATTCCATTAGGGAGCTAATAGCCATTTCTTTACATTTTTAACTCCTAAGGTAGCAAGAAATCCAAATAAGTAATTGAGTTCAATTTACTTAATTGGTCTTCTCACCCCTAGCTAAAATCCAAGTTATATTTTTTCATTTCTAATAAACGTTTCACTCTCTCCAGTAACCCCAAATTAATCACAAACATTGTGAGACATAGAAGGGTGAAGTAAGAGATGGTCAAAAGTAAATACAGAAATCATAGAGGGGATAGGATTGAGTTTATTTCACTGAGGGAGGGGCAACCACAAAATATATTGTGACTGACTTGAATACAACTAAGGAACAAAGTGTGGAGAGACTCAGTGGAAACAACAAATGCAGAAACAACAACAAAAACAAAGTAAACATTAAAAAAATAGTTTTGTATTTATCATTTGCTCCGGAGGGCTAGAGAAAGGGAAGAGGAATCAAGGACTTGTCATAATTGGGGGACCGCCGCGACGGGGGATGTCGGTGTAGGTTTAGGCGTGGTCGCGGGAGTGCATGTACTTGAGCAGGTCAATCACCCTGCAGCTGTAGCCGTACTCGTTGTCGTACCTGCGCAACAAATCAACATTCAACTCAGTGCAACAAGGGGCGAGATGGAAGTACAAAAGATTGTGAACTATAACAGTGATAGCAGCCAAGTTTGTTTTGTTCAACAATGAACAGGCTGACTTCTACGCAACAATTGAGTTGAGTTCCAAGGTTTTCACTTGAATTGAGATATAATTGAGAGAACACTAAGTTTTGTTGTGCCGACTCACCAGGAGACCAGCTTGACAAACTTCTTGGTGAGGGAGATGCCGGCCTTGGCATCGAAGATGCTGCTGCGGGTGTCACCCAGGAAGTCGGAGGAGACCACCTCATCCTCGGTGTAGCCCAAAATGCCCTTCCAGTTGTCAGACTCAGAAGCGGCCTTGATGGCAGCCTTGATATCGTCGTAGCTGGCCTCCTTGGCCAGGCGGCAGGTGAGGTCCACCACGGACACATCGGGCACCGGCACACGGAAGGCCATGCCGGTCAGCTTGCCGTTCAGCTCGGGGATCACCTTGCCCACAGCCTTGGCAGCGCCGGTGGAGGCGGGAATGATGTTTTGGCCGGCACCGCGGCCATCGCGCCACAGCTGTCAACACATGTCACCTCTGGTGGACAAGTTTCCTCAGTGGAGCCAGGTACTGAGATGGTCCTAACTGATCACAGGAGGAAATTAATTATTTCTGCCAAGTCATCAAAGGCTGGGAATGAAGGGGGAGATATTAAAAGGTGTTAACAATTGTCATTAGAAAGCTGCTATTTCATTAAGTTTGCTGTTAGAGAGTGTGAACAGCTCAGTTGGCACATCACCCACCAAGAAGGGCGGCTAGGGCCACACTTACCTTGGCAGAGGGGCCGTCCACAGTCTTCTGGGTGGCGGTGGTCGCGTGAACTGTGGTCATGAGACCCTCCTCAATGCCGAAGTTGTCGTTGATGACCTTGGCCAGAGGTTGCCAGGCAGTTGGTGGTGCAGGAGGCGTTGCTCACCACGGTCATGCCAGAGTTGTAGCTCTGGTGGTTGACGCCCATGACAAACATGGGAGCGTCGGCCGAGGGGGCGGAGATCACCACCTTCTTGGCTCCACTCTCCAAGTGGGTCTGGCAACACCAGCACATACTTCAGTACCAAAGATGGGATTGTTGGTTAGAGCACTAAATCTATCTGATAAATCTCAAGCCCATGTTAGAAATAAGCTCAATAGGGCTTTAAAAAAAAAGAGAACTTATAAGTATATGCGATACTACATGCATACTATAAGCAAATATAGCAGATTTGATGTTATGATATGCAAATAAGGCCTTGCTAGAAGGAAAGTGATTGAAGCCGGTACCTTGGACTTGTCAATGGTGGTGAAGACTCCAGTGGATTCCACCACGTACTCTGCTCCCACCTTGCCCCAGGGGATGCTGGCAGGGGACCTCCTGTGTTCACACAACAGTGGGGTTGTTCCTCTGAACCAACTGTTTGTCAGGTGACAATTCCAGTCCAACTACAGTAATGTAGCAACCAGGAATATGTGAGAGCTTCATTTCACCTCATCTTGTTCCTACAAGTAGCTAATAACTTATGTGAGAGCTTCCAGATACTGAGCAGTTTGACTACACCAGGACCCTATAGAGGGAATAATGATATTCATTGAGAGATTGGTCAACTTTACAACAGAGAAAACCTCTGTAGGCCGACAATTTCTGAGCTTACAGTTTGAGCTCGTCCGAATCAGATAAAGAGAACAAGATTGTGTCTGATCTCATGGCATGATCAGTCAGGATGATGGATTCAGCAAAACTGGGAGACATTGCTGCTGCTAGAGTAACTGTGGTAGAAGACAGCTGCTAGAGTAACTGTGTTAGAAGACAGCTGTTAGAGTAACTGTGGTAGAAGACACCTGCTAGAGTAACTCTGGTAGAAGACAGCTGCTAGAGTAAATGTGGTAGAAGACAGCTGCTAGAGTAACTGTGGTAGAAGACAGCTGTTAGAGTAACTGTGGTAGAAGACAGCTTCTAGAGTAACTCTGGTAGAAGACAGCTGCTAGGGTAACTGTGTTAGAAGACAGCTGTTAGAGTAACTGTGGTAGAAGACACCTGCTAGAGTAACTCTGGTAGAAGACAGCTGCTAGAGTAAATGTGGTAGAAGACAGCTGCTAGAGTAACTGTGGTAGAAGACAGCTGCTAGAGTAACTGTGGTAGAAGACAGCTGCTAGGGTAACTGTGATAGACTGCTAGAGTAACTGTGATAGACTGCTAGAGTAACTGTGGTAGAAGACAGCTGCTAGAGTAACTGTGGTAGAAGACAGCTGCTAGAGTAACTGTGGTAGAAGACAGCTGCTAGAGTAACTGTGGTAGACTGCTAGAGTAACTGTGGTAGAAGACAGCTGAGGAGGTGTGGTGGACAGATGTCATCCAAGCAGACAAACAGAGGTCACTCACTCCTGGAAGACATGGATCTTCTGTCCATCCACCACCAGCATGCCGCCCTCCTCATGGACCTCTCCCTTGTAAACGCCATGGGTGGAGTCATACTTGAACATGTACACCTGGCAACACACCATGGGACACATTGCTGGAATGATGGGGTAGAGATCCCTAGAATCCCAGGTATTTGAACAAAGATTGACTTACTTTGTACACATAGTGAGATCAAATGGTTTAAATAGATGTTGAATTTGGGGAAAATGGAATGAAGAGAGGAAGACCTTCAATGAGCTGGAGGTCACTAGATGAGCTGTAAACAATAGTCACTACCAGATCAAATTGAAAAATGTCTGTCCAGTGTCACCAAAATTTTACTTGATGGAAACTAGCAACAACAGGAAAGATGACAAATTAAATTCATACTTAAAAATTAAGACAATGAAGAATTTTTTCATAAAATTTGTTTAACCAAGAACTTTCTTCAAAGTTGTATTTGCATACCTCCCATTTAAGGAAGCTTAGGCTAACAATTACTGTTGATAATTTGCCACAACTAGTGCTAATCCAACAAGAACCTGCTGGGAAATATGTAAAAAGGTTGAAGCGTTATTTTATGCTTAGAGAACAAGTTTAGCAAAATATCTGTCAAAAAGAGATTATCTCCAGGATATTGAGGCAGCACCACTATGCAACAGTGGTAGTTCTATGTAAAATAGAAGCGAAGGTATGCAACACTCACCATGTAGTTGACGTCAATGAAGGGGTCGTTGATGGCAACCACCGACACTCCCTTGGCCATGGCGGCCCTCAGCACCAAACGACCAATGCGGCCAAATCTAAACACCAACAATCTCATGAGTAAATCCACACACCAACTTGGGTCTATCTTGAAAGCTAAAATACTGCAATGATAAATTGGTTTTTCACAGCTGTTTTTCCAGTTCAAACTACCATATTGCTATAATTGGTATAAAAGCAAAACATCCCAATGCATTATTACAGCGGTATGGTAAACTTGTGAAACTGGTGGAGGGTTCACCACAGATGAGCAAGGCCCTCCCATTTATCATTGCAGTAAGGGCAGTAGAAATTGTTTTAATTCAAAAATAGAATTTCTTATTACAGATGGTGAGGTAATGCATCACACTGACTGTTAGCTAACCCATTGTCCCCCTTTAATCACTTTGGGAAATAGTTAAAACTGAAGTAAATGAATGAAGTTTGAGGTGTTCTCATTGTGGGAGTTTACAGTGACTGGAACACTGGGTGGAAACATGCAAAATATGAAGTCCACTCACCCGTTGATTCCAACCTTTGCCATTGCAGTAAGAAGTTGTTGGTTGACTCGGGGTTACCTGCAACATTTGATAGAAGTTAGTCAACACAGCAATTGTCAACTACAAACTGTACAATAACATTTCAATCAACTCTGAGATAACAATTCATTATTGAAATGATTTAAGTTCTCTCATGGGAGAGAGAAGTTAGATACCAACTGGGAAATTAAATTGTCGCCTTAAAAACTGAGTTAAGGAGGGAATCACAGCAGCTAGTGGGATCACATCTTGGGATGATGCCAGGAAACCATTTGTTCAGGGCTATGTACATGCTGCTTCACATCTACCTAGCTACTGCCAGTCCTGAACAAACTATACCACCAATCTTCCAATATACCACTTGTGAATTAAAGGAAAGAGGTTTATAAAGAAATATGTATGATTTGCATAGCAAGATCCCAAAATTGTGTAAGCTAGAGGGGACCTCCCATCACTGCCACATCAGTATATATCCAGCTCCCTGAGTTCTTCTAGAGTGAGAGGTTACAGACAACCCCTCAAAATAAGATCACAATGCAATCTACATGAAAGGGAAATTGTACATTAAACAGAGTAATTCTAATTTTAAAAGTAAATAAAATTGTTTAAATTGTCAATAAATGGTCTAAGAGTTCAATGCAGAGACAATTGTAGGAGTGGGTAAGCACCAAATGTCCCAATAATCCAGTAAGTACAAGAATCCAGTGAGCAAGGTCACCTATAGATGCTCTGAATTTGACATACCAAATTCTTATGTCACTTATGGGAAATGTTGGTACATTTTCTGTGGTAAAACTTTTCACCATTAAAATACCTAAAAGATTCTCCAATGATGAACCAATGTTCACAGGACAGCTCAGTTCTATGACAGAATCTTGTGAACTGAGGAACCAACCAGCTTAATTCTCCTCAATAGGAATCATCAGCTGGGGAGAAGAAAGCAATCAGGATATAAGGGCTAGCAGCAACGAGCCAATTTCTAATTGTGGAAATCCATTGCTTTTGGTGTTTGGCAAACCTCCTGTGGTAGAACTACTGGAGTGAACAACCATTTGGTGGCATTTACATAGTGTGCTGCTGCTTCAACACCTGAGTTCTGTTGCATCCCCTTGTGGAAGATTACACAAATTCCACAAGCCCACACTGAGTTCTAAGTAAGTGCAGTCAAGACACCAAGATTTTATGTTGTTATAATCATGTTTAGTGTGTAAAGTGAAACTTTAGAATGTTATAAGCTGCTGTTATAAAAGACAATGTTATAGTGAGGGTCTACAGTATATAGAATGTAAATTATTTACATAAATAAGAATATGCAGCATTTATTGTGAAGTGTTCACTGTTTAGCTTTATGGAGAGATATAGCAAACTAACAAGGATGGGTATTTCCACAATGTGCAATATGTAACACGGTGGTCCTTGAGCCAAGACACCTGAGTTTTACAGAGTAAAGTACTGAGCAGCCAAGATTGGTGATGTAAGTTTGAATGGAGTGATAGGATTGAGTTCAGAGGGCTATCACAACTACATGTTGAGTCCTCTAGCAAATTTTTCACATTTAATAATCAAAATGATAAAATCTTGTAAGGAATATACGACCTAATCCAAATAATTTATTAGTGTGTGATGTTTCGGCAACAACATTGTCACCATCATCAGACTAAAGAATAAAATCATTTTATTATTTTTTCTGATGATGGTGACAATGTTGTTGCCGAAACGTCACACACTAATAAATTATTTGTATTAGGTCTTATTTTCTTTAATTATAATCAATAATCCAAATTGTGCTTTATCATGATAAAATCTTTAAAAACATCAACAACAACTAAAACATTCCCTGAGTATATCTTGGGAGAGATAAGTGTCCAAACGTGTAAATTGAGTTTTTCGGTTTTAACCTGATCTCAGCAAGAAGGAACAATAATCAAACATGCAAATTAAACTGCTCAATCCTGATCTGACCAAAAAGAAACAATGTTCAAACATTGAAATTAAAACCTGAACTGAGCAAGAAGTAACAATGTTCAAAGTTTGAAATTAAATCCTGATCTAAGGAAGAAGAAACAATGTTCAAACATTCAAATTAAATCCTGATGTGAGCAAGAAGAAACAATGTCCAAACATTCAAATTAAATCCTGATCTCAGCAAGAAGAAACAATGTTCAAACATTGAAATTAAATCCTGATCTGAGCAAGAAGTAACAATGTTCAAAGTTTGAAATTAAATCCTGATCTAAGGAAGAAGAAACAATGTTCAAACATTCAAATTTAATCCTGATGTGAGCAAGAAGAAACAATGTCCAAACATTCAAATTAAATCCTGATCTAAGAAAGAAGAAACAATGTCCAAACATTCAAATTAAATCCTGATCTCAGCAAGAAGAAACAATGTCCAAACATTCAAATTAAATCCTGATCTAAGAAAGAAGAAACAATGTTCAAACATTCAAATTAAATCCTGATGTGAGCAAGAAGAAACAATGTTCAAACATTCAAATTAAATCCTGATCTCAGCAAGAAGGAACAAAGTCCAAGAGACAACCAACCTGAGGAAGTGGGCGGTGGGAGTGTTCCTGAACCAGGGGGACCAGCTTATATACCTGTTGCTGCCACTATTCTGGGAATGGGGGCTCCTCCTATGATAAATAACTTAACCATGACCTACATTATCCCCCTCAACATCCCCCATGGTGAGACAACACATTGGTGTTATGGAGTGGGTGCTCATGCTACTATGGTGTGTCCAGGATTGTACATTCTGTGTAACCCTGTTGTTGTGGGTAGTCAAGTTGACTTTTGGGGACACTATGGACAAATACTTTGAACTGATGTTTGGTCCAAATAGTGTCCTCAGCAGAGCTTGATACAGAAGTGGCTTGCCAGTGCCTTCTTCTTTCTATGGTGTTTGGCCCTTCCTCCTTTTGGGGTGATTTCTCCCTTCAAGGATAAGAGAGTTTCATTACAAGAATGAAGCTTATTCCAGCCTGTTGTGTTGCCATTAGTATGTTGTGTTGCATGGAGTTGGTGGTCACCCTAGTGACAACACATCTTGCCACCAGCACTGAGCTACACCAATGTGGTGCAGTGTACGAGCATTCCTCCTGTGGGACGCCGCAGCCCGCCTCCAAGACCAACAGCATCAACGGCGAACCTTCCAGCTCCCCAGTGTCCCCGGAGGCTGAGGACCCGGCCACCCACCTCTAGCCTTGGTCACACATTGTGAGAACAAATGTTGATTGCCTTGTTGGAACACTGTTTAACAGCCAATTTTGGTACATTCCAACTTCCATATTTACATATATAATTTGCTATATTTTGATTCGTGGCCGGGGAAATTATTCTCTATTCAGTAAAACCTCTCTATAGCAAACACCAATGGGACACTATACAGCCACTGTATTATAAACTAAGAATGAGGTTAATTATAAGGCCCAGGTTTGTTTTAGTGAGGTTTTACCTGTGTAGTATGGCAAGTTACAGACAGGTAGTGTTCTACTGTGTTTGTTTTAGTGAGGTTTTACTTGTGTAGTATGGCAAGTTACAGACAGGTAGAGTTTGTCCTACTTTGTTTGTTTGAAGGGACATGTAGTGTGTGTTCTATGTTTACACCCCCTGTACAGCTGCCAGAGTTTTGTTGTGTTTGCCATCTATGTACATACCCTTTATAATCTGTGATTTGTTGTAACTTGACTACTTTGTTTGTTTAAAGAGACATGTAGTGTGTGTGCTGTCTATGTTTACACCCCAGAGTTTTGTTGTGTTTGCCATCTATGTACATACCCTTTATAATCTGTGATTTATTTGTTGTAACTTGAGTAACACCCCTAGTCTCATTGTTTGTTTCATTGTTGGGAAGCAGGAGGAAAGTTCTGTAGACCGGACAATTATATAAGAGAGTTGACCTATCAAAAGCCTATTTTACAAGGTCTTTATAGGAAAGTTTTTTATAAAATATATTTTATATACAAGGAGAGTGAATTGTTGTAAATATGGAAATGTGCCTAGCTTGATATATATATATATATACTAATTGCTTGTGCACCTTTGTTAGAATTTGAATATAACATGTTGTTTGTGATAAAGTGTGTGTATAATTTGAATAAAAGAGTGTTGTATTGGTTAATTAACACACGGCTTGGAGGGAAGATTTATATAAAACTGTGTTATTGGCTGTTTGTATGAAGACATCCGCATTGGAAATTGAAGCAAACAAGATAAGACCCAATGTTTACATGTATTTAACTAACCTTGAAATGTTAACATTGTGAAGTTGTGTAAAATGGACACAACATTAGGTTCAAACAATTCTTGTCCACCAAAGGTGCCATTAGCCATTGCAGTTGTTTGTAGTGGCGGCTCCAGGTGAATCAACACTTGTACGAGCCATTAAAGTCAGTTCAGCTGTGGAACAACAGCGGTATCAAGTGGGTATTGTTCCATGGTAAGTGATATTCAATTGTAGAAAGTTTGTAAATGTATTTATTTCATACCAAACATTTATGTATCTGCAACACTAGAGATGTATTGCTTTGAATTTTATAAGTTGACCTGCAGCATCAGTAGACTCCATACACTGTTGGTCAACTTTCCTTCAAGGTTTCAGCGAGGTGAAATTATCCATTTGACTGTTGGCAGGTTTCAATTCAGGAAATGGAACAGATCTTACAACATGAGAGAACCTGTAGAACACAGCTTCGGAACAAGTCAATATTTCAATGTTGTTGGTGATTCCATCATTCCTCCATTACAACGGTGGTTCTGAGAACAATTCTACAATATATCAATCAGGATAATAAGTTACTTCATCAGTTTACAATGGCTTCAGCTCATTTTAACTTTATTGAGAAATGATGGCATGATAGCTATATAATGGTGGCTTCAAGGTGAGGTTTGAACCACAACTTGGGTCGTAGGTTTTGTTGGAGAGGGAGTGAAGTCTTGCTGCACTGTAGCTTCCTCCCCTGTTGATACATCCATTGACCACAAGACCCGTAGGTTTTGTTGGAGAGGGAGTGAAGTCTTGCTGCACTGTAGCTTCCTCCCCCGTTGATGCATCCATTGACCACAAGACCCGTAGGTTTTGTTGGAGAGTGAGTGAAGACTTGCTGCACTGTAGCTTCCTCCCCCGTTGATGCATCCATTGACCACAAGACCCATAGGTTTTGTTGGAGAGGGAGTGAAGTCTTGTTGCACTGTAGCTTCCTCCCCTGTTGATAAATCCATTGACCACAAGACCCGTAGGTTTTGTTGGAGAGGGAGTGAAGTCTTGCTGCACTGTAGCTTCCTCCCCCGTTGATGACCACAAGTTGGTCAGACAGTTTTACCTACCATTGAATGTGAAGTATTCACATTTCTGTTTGATGATGGTAACAATGCTGTTGCTGAAATGTTACATAGATATATTTATTTGGATATGTGGCCTTGTTACCTAATGTGTATTTCTCTATTCTTTAATCCCAATTGTGGTTTATGAAAGTTTCCAACAGCAATCTATGTTGAGGCTGTTTTGTTCTTTGAGGAGTTTGTCGCTGGTCCAACTGTGGGTGCTATCACAAAGCTTACATCTTCATGAGGAATATTTCAGTGAGAAATTGTGCTACTTGAATATCTAAAATTTCCTTTTTTCTCTCTTCAAGGCCAACTTCAGCCGTGTTTATATATTTGTGAATAAAGTCAATGGAAGACAACCAGTGCTGTGTAGCATCAATGTTCTATCATTTGTGTGTGAAACCATTAGGTCTGGGAGCAGTGAATTCTGTTTTCTCCACCTTCAATTTGTGTATCCTGGAAGGTTGTAGTGAACAACTGTTGTTGCATAATTAGACATACAGTGTACTCCGCTTATAACGAAGTCGCATTATCCATGACAATCACTTTGTTATATCCGAAGTTTGTTATATCTGCAGTTGGAAAAAAAATGTTTTGTACCAATAATTTTATTTACTATTCAACTCAAAAGAGCAACACAAAGATCAATAACAACCTCATCAGGTTTTTTGGAGAAGTAGTTTGTGATTTTCTTTTGACATTTAGAAGTCAGTAACAAGTGCTGAACACTCTTTTCGATGTTGTCCAAGTCTGACAGATGCCTATGAAGAGACTTGGACTCATCCTGACATTGAAGAAACAATCGCAGAGTTTGAATGCTCTCCAAGACCTCTTTTGGATGCGGAATGTGGACAATTGGGTCTACTTCTTCATCAACTTGGTCCGTTTCTTCTTCTTCTTTTGCTTGAAGAATGCTCTCGACAATTTCTACATCGGATAACATGGCATTTGTAACGACGTCATTGTCGTGTAAAAAAAATACTTATAATATGTTTGCATATTTTAAAATTGTATATTATTAACTTATTTGTTGTGTATCATTAAATTTGTGTCATTCACACGTTGTAATTTGATATATATTATGCATAATATATTAGTCAATTATAATGGTAAATGAGAAAACTTCGTTATAAACGGATAAAATAAAAATTTATACATGCAAATCACTTCGTTATAAGCGAAAATTCTTTATATCCGACTTCGCAATATCCAGAGTTCTTTTAATGGTTTAAGCCCTTCTTTTCTTTCGTGCAGACAATTTCATTCGCTATATGCGGAATTTCGCTATAACCGACTTTGTTATAAGCGGAGTACACTGTATTTGCATGTCACTGGGACAATAACTTGGGGGCCAATCTAAGAAAGCTCTAGTAAATGTAAAACTAGAGTTGTTTGATATATATGTTCTAACATCACATTGTGACAGGCAGCAAGATGAAGAGAATGGGTTGTATGGGTTCTATGGGCTCACCTCCGCCAGTCTTTCAAGGTTTATTCTAAGAATTCCTTTAACACATTAGTAGGTGAAAAAAATATATTAAAAAATGATCAGATTTTGAAATTAAAATATGTATATATTGATATATATGTCACTGTTTACAAGTTGTCTCTTGTGATTGGGTCACACAGAGAAAGAAAAATTATAGTTTAGCAAAAAGCAGGTGTTACATTTAGGAACATCTCTCAGCACCGTTGATGTGGCTGTCCTTCCACTGACATTCTCAGCCACAGTGACCTTGTGTGGTCCCAGACCTTCTGATTGTTTCCCAGCTTGTTAGGTCCCAGGGTCTCTTCACCACACAAACAACCCACACATATATAAATTGACATTATGAGGTTTCTTGGCACTTCTGCCTGAAGATGGTAAGCCATGCTCCAATGTCACACACAATTTACCTAATTGGTGTTGTTACCTTGTGTTTATCACAGATCCAAATTGTACTTTACTAATGTTGCTGATCCAGGGCACCTCTCCCTTTAAGAAATGCATTGAAGGGAGGAAGGCTGTCCCACATGAATATCACCAAATTATTCTGGATTAATTTCAGACACAGGGTTAAACTCCTTTTTGGTAGCTAAAACTGATTTTATTCTCATGGGATGTTATGAAACCAGGGCTGTGCTGCTGTGAGCAATTTTATGCTGGCTTTGGTTCAGGCTAGTCATCTGTTGCACTGGAAGATTGAGGAAATATATGTTTAAAGGGAGAGGTATACATGCTGTGTGTGTTAAATCATCTGGCCTGATGTACCAATCTCTGATGGCATGTGTAACATGAAGGCAATTAAAAAGAAACATAAGTGTAATGTGTTGTTGTTGTTTCCTATCCCCTTGTGTAAAGATTACACAAATTCCATGAGTCCATGCTCCTTGAGCTGTTTGATAATAAGCACCTGCCTCTCCCAAAGGTCCTGTTTAGTGCATCTAATGCAAGCCAAAATGTAAAAAGTAACATGTGCAAAATGGGGAAACAACAAATTGTAATCGAATTATTTCCTGGAATTTCCCACAGTCAACATAGATGTTATCATGAATGTTGATGGTCAGATTGCCATGATCCGAGCCCTGTTGTGGTCGCCATCTGATAGATAGCTCCAAGTTACTTCACTGAACATTTGAGACCTCAGTTTATGTCAGAGGTGTCTCCTGATTGGCTGTACAATTTGTTTATGAAATGTTGGTATTTGTTCTGATAGTTGACTTGTGTGTGCTCCACTTGTTGTAACAGAATTCCATGTGAGCTTGGTTCAATTACTTCTTGCTTTTATTGTATAAGAATGTTATATTTTATATTCCAATAAATATTTCCATTTTATTTGGTAGGCTTTCATTCCTTTCTCTCCACTCAGCAATTGAACTATGTTACATATATGCTGAGGTCCAATATGCAAGCTGGTAGCCAACCAACAAGAACTAATACAATACTGTCCATTACTGAACAACGGCTTCTTGCCTCAATGTTGAACTTGATTTGCTCAGAGTTGATGGCATTCAACTTTACACCACAAGGACTGAAATCTGTAAAGTTTCTAGAAGCACAGCTTTGGCAGCAGCTTTAGAGACTGAACTGGGGTTGGGCAACATGTGAGCAGCCTTTTTTTGAAATTCCATTAGGGAGCTAATAGCCATTTCTTTACATTTTTGACTCCTAAGGTAGCAAGAAATCCAAATAAGTTATTGAGTTCAATTTACTTAATTGGTCTTCTCACCCCTAGCTAAAATCCAAGTTATATTTTTTCATTTCTAATAAACCTTTCACTCTCTCCAGTAACCCCAAATTAATCACAAACATTGTAAGACATAGAAGGGTGAAGTAAGAGATGGTCAAAAGTAAATAAAGACAGAAATCATAGAGGGGATAGGATTGAGTTTATTTCACTGAGGGAGGGGCAACCACAAAATATATTGTGACTGACTTGAATACAACTAAGGAACAAAGTGTGGAGAGACTCAGTGGAAAAAACAAATGCAGAAACAACAACAAAAACATAGTAAACATTAAAAAAATAGTTTTGTATTTATCTTTTGCTCCGGAGAGCTAGAGAAAGGGAAGAGGAATCAAGGACTTGTCATAATTGGGGGACCGCTGCGACGGGGGATGTCGGTGTAGGTTTAGGCGTGGTCGCGGGAGTGCATGTACTTGAGCAGGTCAATCACCCTGCAGCTGTAGCCATACTCATTGTCGTACCTGCGCAACAAATCAACATTCAACTCAGTGCAACAAGGGGCGAGATGGAAGTACAAAATATTGTGAACTATAACATTGATAGCAGCCAAGTAGGTTTTGTTCAACAATGTACAGGCAGACTTCTACGCAACAATTGAGTGGAGTTCCAAGGTTTTTCACTTGAATTGAGATATAATTGAGAGAACACTCAGTTTTGTTGTGCTGACTCACCAGGAGACGAGCTTGACAAAGTTCTTGGTGAGGGAGATGCCGGCCTTGGCATCGAAGATGCTGCTGCGGGTGTCACCCAGGAAGTCGGAGGAGACCACCTCATCCTCGGTGTAGCCCAAAATGCCCTTCCAGTTGTCAGACTCAGAAGCGGCCTTGATGGCAGCCTTGATATCGTCGTAGCTGGCCTCCTTGGCCAGGCGGCAGGTGAGGTCCACCACGGACACATCGGGCACCGGCACACGGAAGGCCATGCCGGTCAGCTTGCCGTTCAGCTCGGGGATCACCTTGCCCACTGCCTTGGCAGCGCCGGTGGAGGCGGGAATGATGTTTTGGCCGGCACCGCGGCCATCGCGCCACAGCTGTCAACACATGTCACCTCTGGTGGACAAGTTTCCTCAGTGGAGCCAGGTACTGAGATGGTCACTAACTGGTCACAGGAGGAAATTAATTATTTCTGCCAAGTCATCTAAGGCTGGGAATGAAGGAGGGAGATATTTAAAGGTGTTAACAATTGTCATCAGAAAGCTGCTATTTTATTAAGTTTGCTGTTAGAGAGTGTGAACAGCTCAGTTGGCACATCACCCACCAAGAAGGGCGGCTAGGGCCACACTTACCTTGGCAGAGGGGCCGTCCACAGTCTTCTGGGTGGCAGTGGTCGCGTGCACGGTGGTCATGAGACCCTCCTCAATGCCGAAGTTGTCGTTGATGACCTTGGCCAGGGGTGCCAGGCAGTTGGTGGTGCAGGAGGCGTTGCTCACCACGGTCATGCCAGAGTCGTAGCTCTGGTGGTTGACGCCCATGACAAACATGGGAGCGTCGGCCGAGGGGGCGGAGATCACCACCTTCTTGGCTCCACTCTCCAAGTGGGTCTGGCAACACCAGCACATACTTCAGCACCAAAGATGGGATTGTTGGTTAGAGCACTAAATCTAACTGATACATCTCAAGCCCATGTTAGAAATAAGCTCAATAGGGCTTTTAAAAAAAGATAACTTATAAGTATATGCGATACTACATGCATACTATAAGCAAATATAGTAGATTTTATGTTCTGATATGCAAATAAGGCCTTGCTAGAAAGAAAGTGATTGAAGCCGGTACCTTGGACTTGTCAATGGTGGTGAAGACTCCAGTGGATTCCACCACGTACTCTGCTCCCACCTTGCCCCAGGGGATGCTGGCGGGGGACCTCCTGTGTTCACACAACAGTGGGGTTGTTCCTCTGAACCAACTGTTTGTCAGGTGAGAATTCCAGTCCAACTTGTCTCTACAGTTACGTAGCAACCAGGATTATGTCAGAGCTTCATTTCACCTCATCTTGTTCCTACAAGTAGCTAATAACTTATGTGAGAGCTTCCAGATACTGAGCAGTTTGACTACACCAGGACCCTATAGAGGGAATAATGATATTCATTGAGAGATTGGTCAACTTTACAACAGAGAAAACCTCTGTAGGCCGACAATTTCTGAGCTTACAGTTTGCGCTCGTCCAAATCAGATAAAAAGAACAAATTTGTGTCTGATCTCATGGCATGGTCAGTCAGGATGATGGATTCAGCAAAACTGGGAGACATTGCTACTGCTAGAGTAACTGTGGTAGAAGACAGCTGCTAGAGTAACTGTGGTAGACTGCTAGAGTAACTGTGGTAGAAGACAGCTGCTAGAGTAACTGTGGTAGACTGCCAGGGTAACTGTGGTAGACTGCTAGAGTAACTGTGGTAGAAGACAGCTGCTAGAGTAACTGTGGTAGACTGCTAGAGTAACTGTGGTAGAAGACAGCTGCTAGAGTAACTGTGGTAGAAGACAGCTGCTAGAGTAACTGTGGTAGAAGACAGCTGCTAGAGTAACTGTGGTAGACTGCTAGAGTAACTGTGGTAGAAGACAGCTGCTAGAGTAACTGTGGTAGACTGCTAGAGTAACTGTGGTAGAAGACAGCTGCTAGAGTAACTGTGGTAGAAGACACCTGCAAGAGTAACTGTGGTAGAAGACAGCTGCTAGAGTAACTGTGGTAGAAGACAGCTGCTAGAGTAACTGTGGTAGAAGACAGCTGCTAGAGTAACTGTGGTAGAAGACAGCTGCTAGAGTAACTGTGGTAGAAGACAGCTGCTAGAGTAACTGTGGTAGTAGACAGCTGCAAGAATAACTGTGGTAGACTGCTAGAATAACTGTGGTAGAAGACAGCTGCTAGAGTAACTGTGGTAGACTGCTAGAGTAACTGTGGTCGAAAACAGCTGAGGAGGTGTGGTGGACAGATGTCATCCATGCAGACAGACAGAGGTCACTCACTCCTGGAAGACATGGATCTTCTGTCCGTCCACCACCAGCATGCCGCCCTCCTCATGGACCTCTCCCTTGTAAACGCCATGGGTGGAGTCATACTTGAACATGTACACCTGGCAACACACCATGGGACACATTGCTGGGATGATGGGGTAGAGATCCCTTGAATCCCAGATATGTAAACAAAGACTGACCTACTTTGAATACATAGTGAGATCAAATGGTTTAAATAGATCTTGAATTTGGGGAAAATGGAATGAAGAGAGGAAGACCTGCAATGAGCTGGAGGTCACTAGATGAGCTGTAAACAATAGTCACTACCAGATCAAATTGAAAAATGTCTGTCCAGTGTCACCAAAATTTTACTTGATTGAAACTAGCAACAACAGGAAAGATGACATAATAAATTCATACTTAAAAATTAAGACGGTGAAGAATTTTTAAATAAAATTTGTTCAACCAAGAAATTTCTTCAAAATTTTATTTGCATACCTCCCATTTAGGGTAGCTTAGGCTAACAATTACTGTTGATAATTTGCCACAACTAGTGCTAATCCAACAAGAACCTGCTGGGAAATATGTAAAAATGTTGAAGCGTTATTTATGCTGAGAGAACAATTTTAGCAAAATATCTGTCAAAAGGAGATTATCTCCAGGATATTGAGGCGGCACCACAATGCAACAGTGGTAGATCAATGTAAAATAGAAGCGGAGTTATGCAACACTCACCATGTAGTTGACGTCAATGAAGGGGTCGTTGATGGCAACCACCGACACTCCCTTGGCCATGGCGGCCCTCAGCACCAAACGACCAATGCGGCCAAATCTAAACACCAACAATCTCATGAGTAAATCCACACACCAACTTGGGTCTATCTTGAAAGCTAAAATACTGCAATGATAAATTGGTTTTTCACAGCTGTTTTTCCAGTTCAAACTACCATATTGCTGTAATTGGTATAAAAGCAAAACATCCCAATGCATTATTACAGTGGTATGGTAAACTTGTGAAACTGTGGGAGGGTTCACCACTGATGAGCCAGGCCCTCCCATTTATCATTGCAGTAAGGGCAGTAGAAATTGTTTTAATTCAAAAATAGAATTTCTTATTACAGATGGTGAGGTATCATACTGACTGTTAGCTAACCTATTGTCCCCCTTTAGTCACTTTGGGAAATAGTTAAAACTGAAGTAAATGAATGAAGTTTGAGGTGTTCTCATTGTGGGAGTTTACAGTGACTGGAACACTGGGTGGAAACATGCAAAATATGAAGTCCACTCACCCGTTGATTCCAACCTTTGCCATTGCAGTAAGAAGTTGTTGGTTGACTCGGGGTTACCTGCAACATTTGATAGAAGTTAGTCAACACAGCAATTGTCAACTACAAACTGTACAATAACATTTCAATTAACTCTGAGATAAAATTTCATTTTTGAAATGATTTAACTTCTCTCGTGGGAGAGAGAAGTTAGATACCAACTGGGAAATAAAATTGTCGCCTTAAAAACTGAGTTAAGGAGGGAATCACAGCAGCTAGTGGGATCACATCTTGGGATGATGCCAGGAAACCATTTGTTCAGGGCTATGTACATGCTGCTTCACTCTACCTAGCTACTGCCAGTCCTGAACAAACTATACCACCAATCTTCCAATATACCACTTGTGAATTAAAGGAAAGAGGTTTATAAAGAAATATGTATGATTTGCATAGCAAGATCCCAAAATTGTGTAAGCTAGAGGGGACCTCCCATCACTGCCACATCAGTTTATTCCCAGCTCCCTGAGTTCTTCTAGAGTGAGAGGTTACAGACAACCCCTCAAAATAAGATCACAATGCAATCTACATGAAAGGGAAATTGTACATTAAACAGAGTAATTCTAATTTTAAAAGT
This sequence comes from Cordylochernes scorpioides, assembly GCA_030710605.1. Taxonomy (NCBI): domain Eukaryota; kingdom Metazoa; phylum Arthropoda; class Arachnida; order Pseudoscorpiones; family Chernetidae; genus Cordylochernes; species Cordylochernes scorpioides. The sequence goes on from CP092868.1 coordinate 1,875,246, forward strand.
AAATAAAATTGTTTAAATTGTCAATAAATGGTCTAAGAGTTCAATGCAGAGACAATTGTAGGAGTGGGTAAGCACCAAATGTCCCAATAATCCAGTAAGTACAAGAATCCAGTGAGCAAGGTCACCAATAGATGCTCTGAATTTGACATACCAAATTCTTATGTCACTTATGGGAAATGTTGGTACATTTTCTGTGGTAAAACTTTTCACCATTAAAATACCTAAAAGATTCTCCAATGATGAACCAATGTTCACAGGACAGCTCAGTTCTATGACAGAATCTTGTGAACTGAGGAACCAACCAGCTCAATTCTCCTCAATAGGAATCATCAGCTGGGGAGAAGAAAGCAATCAGGATATAAGGGCTAGCAGCAACGAACCAATTTCTAATTGTGGAAACCCATTGCTTTTGGTGTTTGGCAAACCTCCTGTGGTAGAACTACTGGGAGTGAATAACCATTTGGTGGCCATTACATTGTATGCTGCTGCTTCAACACCTGAGTTCTGTTTTATCCCCTAGTGGGAGATTACACAAATTCTACAAGCCCACACTGAGTTCTAAGTTAGTGCAGTCAAGACACCAAGATTTTATGTTGTTATAATCATGTTTAGTGTGTAAAGTGAAACTTTAGAATGTTATAAGCTGCTGTTATAAAAGACAATGTTATAGCGAGGGTTCTACAGTATTTAGAATGTAAATTATTTACATAAATAAGAATATGCAGCATTTATTGTGAAGTGTTCACTGTTTAGCTATATGGAGAGATATAGCAAACTAACAAGGATGGGTATTTCCACAATGTGCAATATGTAACATGGTGGTCCTTGAGCCAAGACACCTGAGTTTTACAGAGTAAAGTACTGAGCAGCCAAGATTGGTGATGTAAGTTTGGATGGAGTGATAGGATTGAGTTCTGAGGGCTATCACAACTACATGTTGAGACCTCTAGCAAATATTTCACATTTAATAATCAAAATGATAAAATCTTGTAAGGAATATACGACCTAATCCAAATAATTTATTAGTGTGTGATGTTTCGGCAACAACATTGTCACCATCATCAGACTAAAGAAGAAAATCATTTTATTATTTTTTCTGATGATGGTGACAATGTTGTTGCTGAAACGTCACACACTAATAAATTATTTGTATTAGGTCTTATTTTCTTTAATTATAATCTATAATCCAAATTGTGCTTTATCATGATAAAATCTTTAAAAAACATCAACAACAACTAAAACATTCCCTGAGTATATCTGGGGAGAGATAAGTTTCCAAACGTGTAAATTGAGTTTTTCGGTTTTAACCTGATCTCAGCAAGAAGGAACAATAATCAAACATGCAAATTAAACTGCTCAATCCTGATCTGACCAAGAAGAAACAATGTTTAAACATTTAAATTAAAACCTGATGTAAGCAAGAAGGAACAATGTTCAAACATTGAAATTAATCCTGATCTGAGCAAGAAGTAACAATGTTCAAAGTTTGAAATTAAATCCTGATCTAAGGAAGAAGAAACAATGTTCAAACATTCAAATTAAATCCTGATCTCAGCAAGAAGAAACAATGTTCAAACATTGAAATTAAATCCTGATCTGAGCAAGAAGTAACAATGTTCAAAGTTTGAAATTAAATCCTGATCTAAGGAAGAAGAAACAATGTTCAAACATTCAAATTAAATCCTGATGTGAGCAAGAAGAAACAATGTCCAAACATTCAAATTAAATCCTGATCTAAGAAAGAAGAAACAATGTTCAAACATTCAAATTAAATCCTGATCTCAGCAAGAAGGAACAATGTTCAAACATGCAAATTAAATCCTGATGTGAGCAAGAAGGAACAAAGTCCAAGAGACAACCAACCTGAGGAAGAGGGCTGTGGGAGTGTTCCTGAACCAGGGGGACCAGCTTATATACCTGTTGCTGCCACTATTCTGGGAATGGGGGCTCCTCCTATGATAAATAACTTAACCATGACCTACATTATCCCCCTCAACATCCCCCATGGTGAGACAACACATTGGTGTTATGGAGTGGGTGCTCATGCTACTATGGTGTGTCCAGGATTGTACATTCTGTGTAACCCTGTTGTTGTGGGTAGTCAAGCTGACTTTTGGTGACTCTATGTACAAATACTTTGAACTGATGTTTGGTCCATATAGTGTCCTCAGCAGAGCTTGATACAGAAGTGGCTTGCCAGTGCCTTCTTTCTATGGTGTTTGGCCCTTCCTCCTTTTGGGGTGATTTCTCCCTTCAAGGACAAGAGAGTTTCATTACAAGAATGAAGCTTATTCCAGCCTGTTGTGTTGCCATTAGTATGTTGTGTTGCATGGAGTTGGTGGTCACCCTAGTGACAACACATCTTGCCACCAGCACTGAGCTACACCAATGTGGTGCAGTGTACGAGCATTCCTCCAGTGGGAAGCCGCAGCCCGCCTCCAAGACCAACAGCATCAACGGCGAACCTTCCAGCTCCCCAGTGTCCCCGGACCTCTAGCCTTGGTCACACATTGTGAGAACAAATGTTGATTGCCTTGTTGGAACACTGTTTAACAGCCAATTTTGGTACATTCCAACTTCCATATTTACATATATAATTTGTTATATTTTGATTCGTGGCCGGGGAAATTATTCTCTATTCAGTAAAACCTCTCTATAGCAAACACCAATGGGACACTATACAGCCACTGTATTATAAACTAAAAATGAGGTTAATTATAAGGCCCAGGATTGTTTTAGTGAGGTTTTACTTGTGTAGTATGGCAAGTTACAGACTGGTACCGTGTGTCCTACTGTGTTTGTTTAAAGGGACATGTAGTGTGTGTGTGCTATCTATAATTACACCCCTGTACAGCTGCCAGAGTTATGTTGTGTTTGCCATCTATGTACATAACATTTGTAATCTGTGATTTATTTGTTGAAACTTGACCAACCAAAGTAACACCCCTAGTCTCATTGTTTGTTTCATTGTTGGGAAGCAGGAGGAAAGTTCTATATAGACCAAACCCGGAACAATTATATAAGAGAGTTGTCCTATCAAAAGCCTATTTTACAAGGTCTTTATAGGAAAGTTTTATCAATTTTATAAAATATATTTTATTTACACGGAGAGTGAATTGTTGTAAATATGGAAATGTGCCTAGCTTGATATATATACTAATGACTTGTGCACCTTTGTTAGAATTTGCATATAACATGTTGTTTGTGATGAAGTATAATTTGACTAAAAGAGTGTTGTCTTGGTTAATTAACACACAGCTTGGAGGGGGAAGATTCATATACTACTGTGTTGTTGGCTGTTTGTATGAAGACATCTGCATTGGAAATTGAAGCAAACAAGATGAGATCCAATGTTTACATGTATTTAAATAACCTTGAAATGTTAACATTGTGAAGTTGTGTAAAATGGACACAACATTAGGTTCAAACAATTCTTGTCCACCAGAGGTGCTGCCATTAGCCATGGCAGTTGTTTGTAGTGGCGGCTCCAGGTGAGTCAACACTTGTACGAGCCATTAAAGTCAGTTCAGCTGTGGAACAACAGCGGTATCAAGTGGGTATTGTTCCATGGTAAGTGATATTCAATTGTAGAAAGTTTGTAAATGTATTTATTTCATACTGAACATTTATGTATCTGCAACACTAGGAATGTATTGCTTGGAATTTTATAAGTTGACCTGCAGCATCAGTAGTCTCCATACACTTTTGGTCAACTTTCCTTCAAGATCTCAGCGAGGTGAAATTCTCCATTGGGCTGTTGGCAGGTTTCAATTCAGGAAATGGAACAGATCTTACAACATCAGAGAACCTGTAGAACACAGCTACGGAACAAGTCAATATGTCAATGTTGTTGGTGATTCCATCAACCCCCCATTACAACGGTGGTTCTGAGAACAATTCCACAATATATCAATCAGGATAATAAGTTACTTCATCAGTTTACAATGGCTTCAGCTCATTTTAACTTGATAGAGAAATGATGGCATGATAGCTATATAATGGTGGCTTCAAGGTGAGGTTTGGACCACAACTTGGGTCGTAGGTTTTGTTGGAGAGGGAGTGAAGTCTTGCTGCACTGTAGCTTCCTCCCCTGTTGATACATCCATTGACCACAAGAGCCGTAGGTTTTGTTGGAGAGGGAGTGAAGTCTTGCTGCACTGTAGCTTCCTCCCCTGTTGATACATCCATTGACCACAAGAGCCGTAGGTTTTGTTGGAGAGGGAGTGAAGTCTTGCTGCACTGTAGCTTCCTCCCCTGTTGATACATCCATTGACCACAAGAGCCGTAGGTTTTGTTGGAGAGGGAGTGAAGTCTTGCTGCACTGTAGCTTCCTCCCCTGTTGATACATCCATTGACCACAAGAGCCGTAGGTTTTGTTGGAGAGGGAGTGAAGTCTTGCTGCACTGTAGCTTCCTCCCCTGTTGATACATCCATTGACCACAAGAGCCGTAGGTTTTGTTGGAGAGGGAGTGAAGTCTTGCTGCACTGTAGCTTCCTCCCCTGTTGATGACCACAAGTTGGTCGGACAGTTTCACATACCATTGAATGTGAAGTTATCACATTTCTGTCTGATGATAGTAACAATGCTGTTGCTGAAATGTTACATAGATATATTTATTTGGATGTGAGGTCTCTCTTGTTACCTAATGTGTATTTCTCTAATCTTTAATCCCAATTGTGGTTTATCAAAGTTTCCAACAGCATTCTATGTTGAGGCTGTTTTGTTCTTTGAGGAGTTTGTCACTGGTCCAACTGTGGGTGCTATCACAAAGTTTACATCTTCATGAGGAATATTTCAGTGAGAAATTGTGCTACTTGAATATCTGAGATTTCCTTTTTTTCTCTCTTTAAGGCCAACTTCAGCCGTGTTTATATATTTGTGAATAAAGTCAATGGAAGACATCCAGTGCTGTGTAGCACCAATGTTCTATCATTTGTGTGTGAAACCATTAGGTCTGGGAGCAGTGAATTCTGTTTTCTCCACCTTCAATTTGTGTATCCTGGAAGGTTGTAGTGAACAACTGTTGTTGCATAATTAGACATTTGCATGTCACTGGGACAATAACTTGGGGGCCAATCTAAGAAAGCTCTTGTAAATGTAAAACTAGAGTTGTTTGATATAGATATTCTAACATCACATTGTGACAGGCAGCAAGATGAAGAGAATAGGTTGTATGGGTTCTATGGGCTCACCTCCGCCAGTCTTTAAAGGTTTATTCTAAGAATTCCTTTAACACATTAGGAGGTGAAAAAAATATATTAAAAAATGATCAGATTTTGAAATTAAAATATATATATATTGATATATATGTCACTGTTTACAAGTTGTCTCTTGTGATTGGGACACACAGAGAAAGAAAAATTATAGTTTAGCAAAAAGCAGGTGTTACATTTAGGAACATCTCTCAGCACCGTTGATGTGGCTGTCCTTCCACTGACATTCTCAGCCACGGTGACCTTGTGTGGTCCCAGACCTTCTGATTGTTTCCCAGCTTGTTAGGTCCCAGGGTCTCTTCACCACACAAACTACCCACACATATATAGATTGACATTATGAGGTTTCTTGGCACTTCTGCCTGAAGATGGTAAGCCATGCTCCAATGTCACACACAATTTACCTAATTGGTGTTGTTACCTTGTGTTTATCACTGATCCAAATTGTACTTTACTAATGTTGCTGATCCAGGGCACCTCTCCCTTTAAGAAATGCATTGAAGGGAGGAAGGCTGTCCCACATGAATATCACCAAATTATTCTGGATTAATTTCAGACACAGGGTTAAACTCCTTTTTGGTAGCTAATACTGATTTTATTCTCATGGGATGTTATGACACCAGGGCTGTACCATAGTCCATTGTATGGTGGCTTTGATTCAGGCTAGTCATCTGTTGCACTGGAAGATTGAGGAAATATATGTTTGAAGGGAGAGGTATACATGCTGTTAAATCAACTGGCCCGATGTACCAACCCCTGATGGCATGTGTAACATCAAGGCAATTAGAAAGAAACATAAGTGTAATGTGTTGTTGTTGTTTCCTATCCCCTTGTGTAAAGATTACACAAATTCCATGAGTCCATGCTCCTTGAGCTGTTTGATAATAAGCAGCTGCCTCTCCCAAAGGTCCTGTTTAGTGCATCTAATGCAAGCCAAAATGTAAAAAGTAACATGTGCAAAATGGGGAAACATCAAATTGTAATCTAAATATTTCCTAGAATTTCCCAAAGTCTACATAGATGTTATGATAAATGTTCATGGTCAGATTGCCATGATCCGAGCCCTGTTGTGGTCTCCATCTGATAGATAGCTCCAAGTTACTTCACTGAACATTTGAGACCTCAGTTTATGTCAGAGGTGTCTCCTGATTGGCTGTACAATTTGTTTATGAAATGTTGATATTTGTTCTGATAGATGGTAGACTTGTGTGTGCTACACTTGCTGTAACAGAATGCCATGTGAGCTTGGTTCAATTACTTCTTGCTTCCATTGTATAAGAATGTATTCCAATAAATATTACCATTTTATTTGGAAGGCTTCCATTCCTTTCTCTCCACACAGCAAGTGAACTATGTTACATATATGCTGAGGTCCAATATGCAAGCTGGTAGCCATCCAACAAGAACTAATACAATACTGTCCATTACTGAACAACGGCTTCATGCTTCAATGTTGAACTTGATTTGCTCAGAGATTCAACTTTACACCACAAGAACTGAAATCTGTAAAGTTTCTAGAAGCACAGCTTTGACAGCAGCTTTAGAGACTTGAACTGGGGTTGGGCAACATGTGATCAGCCTTTTTTGAAATTCCATTAGGGAGCTAATAGCTATTTCTTTACATTTTTAACTCCTAAGGTAGCAAGAAATCCAAATAAGTTATTGAGTTCAATTTACTTAATTGGTCTTCTCACCCCTAGCTAAAATCCATTTTATATTTTTTCATTTCTGATAAACCTTCTACTCACTCCAGTAATTCCAAGTAAATCACAAACATTGTGAGACATAGAAGGGCGAAGTAAGAGATGGTCAAAAGTAAATAAAGACAGATATCATAGACGGGATAGAATTGAGTTTATTTCACTGAGGGAGGGGCAACCACAAAATATATTGTGACTGACTTGAATACAACTAAGGAACAAAATGGGGAGTGTGGAGAGACTCAGTGGAAACAACAAATGCAGAAACAACAACAAAAACAAAGTAAACATTAAAAAAATAGTTTTGTATTTATCATTTGCTCCAGAGGGCCAGAGAAAGGGAAGAGGAATCAAGGACTTGTCATAATTGGGGGACAGCCGCGACGGGGGATGTGGGTGTAGGTTTAGGCGTGGTCGCGGGAGTGCATGTACTTGAGCAGGTCAATCACCCTGCAGCTGTAGCCGTACTCGTTGTCGTACCTGCGCAACAAATCAACATTCAACTCAGTGCAACAAGGGGCGAGATGGAAGTACAAAATATTGTGAACTATAACAGTGATAGCAGCCAAGTTTGTTTTGTTCAACAATGAACAGGCTGACTTCTACGCAACAATTGAGTAGAGTTCCAAGGTTTTCACTTGAATTGAGATATAATTGAGAAAACACTCAGTTTTGTTGTGCCGACTCACCAGGAGATCAGCTTGACAAACTTCTTGGTGAGGGAGATGCCGGCCTTGGCATCGAAGATGCTGCTGCGGGTGTCACCCAAGAAGTCGGAGGAGACCACCTCGTCCTCGGTGTAGCCCAAAATGCCCTTCCAGTTGTCAGACTCAGAAGCGGCCTTGATGGCAGCCTTGATATCGTCGTAGCTGGCCTCCTTGGCCAGGCGGCAGGTGAGGTCCACCACGGACACATCGGGCACCGGCACACGGAAGGCCATGCCGGTCAGCTTGCCGTTCAGCTCGGGGATCACCTTGCCCACAGCCTTGGCAGCGCCGGTGGAGGCGGGGAATGATGTTCTGGCCAGCACCGCGGCCATCACGCCACAGCTGTCAACACATGTCACCTCTGGTGGACAAGTTTCCTCAGTGGAGCCAGGTACTGAGATGGTCACTAACTGGTCACAGGAGGAAATTAATTATTTCTGCCAAGTCATCAAAGGCTGGGAATGAAGGAGGGAGATATTAAAAGGTGTTAACAATTGTCATTAAAAAGCTGCTATTTCATTAAGTTTTCTGTTAGAGAGTGTGAACAGCTCAGTTGGCACATCACCCACCAAGAAGGGCGGCTAGGGCCACACTTACCTTGGCAGAGGGGCCGTCCACAGTCTTCTGGGTGGCAGTGGTCGCGTGAACTGTGGTCATGAGACCCTCCTCAATGCCGAAGTTATCGTTGATGACCTTGGCCAGGGGTGCCAGGCAGTTGGTGGTGCAGGAGGCGTTGCTCACCACGGTCATGCCAGAGTCGTAGCTCTGGTGGTTGACGCCCATGACAAACATGGGAGCGTCGGCCGAGGGGGCGGAGATCACCACCTTCTTGGCTCCACTCTCCAAGTGGGTCTGGCAACACCAGCACATACTTCAGCACCAAAGATGGGATTGTTGGTTAGAAATAAGCTTGATAGGGTTTCAAAATGGAAGAGAAATTATAAGTATATGCGATACTACATGCATACTATAAGCAAATATAGTAGATTTGATGTTCTGATATGCAAATAAGGCCTTGGTAGAAGGAAAGTGATTGAAGCCGGTACCTTGGACTTGTCAATGGTGGTGAAGACTCCAGTGGATTCCACCACGTACTCTGCTCCCACCTTGCCCCAGGGGATGCTGGCGGGGGACCTCCTGTGTTCACACAACAGTGGGGTTGTTCCTCTGAACCAACTGTTTGTCAGGTGACAATTCCAGTCCAACTACAGTAATGTAGCAACCAGGATTATGTGAGAGCTTCATTTCACCACATCTTGTTCCTACAAGTAGCTAATAACTTATGTGAGAGCTTCCAGATACTGAGCAGTTTGACTACACCAGGACCCTATAGAGGGAATAATGATATTCATTGAGAGATTGGTCAACTTTACAATAGAGAAAACCTCTGTAGGCCGACAATTTCTGAGCTTAGAGTTTGCGCTCGTCCAAATCTGATAAAAAGAACAAATTTGTGTCTGATCTCATGGCATGATCAGTCAGGATGATGCATTCAGCAAAACTGGGAGACATTGCTGCTGCTAGAGTAACTGTGGTAGAAGACAGCTGCTAGAGTAACTGTGGTAGAAGACAGCAGCTAGAGTAACTGTGGTAGAAGACAGCTGCAAGAGTAACTGTGGTAGAAGACAGCTGCTAGAGTAACTGTGTTAGAAGACAGCTGCTAGAGTAACTGTGATAGAAGACAGTAAACAGAGTAACTCTGGTAGAAGACAACTGCAAGAGTAACTCTGGTAGAAGACAGCTGCTAGAGTAACTGTAGTAGAAGACAGCTGCTAGAGTAACTCTGGTAGAAGACAGCTTCAAGAGTAACTGTGGTAGACTGCTAGAGTAACTGTGGTAGAAGATAGCTGCTAGAGTAACTGTGTTAGAAGACAGCTGCTAGAGTAACTGTGATAGAAGACAGCTGCTAGAGTAACTGTGGTAGAAGACAGCAGCTAGAGTAACTGTGGTAGAAGACAGCTGCTAGTATAACTGTGGTAGAAGACAGCTGCTAGAGTAACTGTGGTAGACTGCTAGAGTAACTGTGGTAGACTGCTAGAGTAACTGTGGTAGAAGACAGCTTCTAGAGTAACTCTGGTAGAAGACAGCTGCTAGAGTAAATGTGGTAGAAGACAGCTGCTAGAGTAACTGTGGTAGAAGACAGCAGCAAGAGTAACTGTGGTAGAAGACAGCTGCAAGAGTAACTGTGGTAGAATACAGCAGCTAGAGTAACTGTGGTAGAAGACAGCTGCTAGAGTAACTGTGGTAGAAGACAGCTGCTAGAGTAACTCTGGTAGAAGACAGCTGCAAGAGTAACTCTAGTAGAAGACAGCTGCTAGAGTAACTGTAGTAGAAGACAGCTGCTAGAGTAACTCTGGTAGAAGACAGCTTCAAGAGTAACTGTGGTAGAAGACAGCTGCTAGAGTAACTGTGGTAGACTGCTAGAGTAACTCTGGTAGAAGACAGCTGCTAGAGTAACTCTGGTAGAAGACAGCTGCTAGAGTAACTGTGGTAGAAGACAGCTGCTAGAGTAACTGTGGTAGAAGACAGCTGCTAGAGTAACTGTGGTAGAAGACAGCTGCTAGTATAACTGTGGTAGAAGACAGCTGCTAGAGTAACTGTGGTAGACTGCTAGAGTAACTGTGGTAGACTGCTAGAGTAACTGTGGTAGAAGACAGCTTCTAGAGTAACTCTGGTAGAAGACAGCTGCTAGAGTAAATGTGGTAGAAGACAGCTGCTAGAGTAACTGTGGTAGAAGACAGCAGCAAGAGTAACTGTGGTAGAAGACAGCTGCAAGAGTAACTGTGGTAGAATACAGCAGCTAGAGTAACTGTGGTAGAAGACAGCTGCTAGAGTAACTGTGGTAGAAGACAGCTGCTAGAGTAACTCTGGTAGAAGACAGCTGCAAGAGTAACTCTGGTAGAAGACAGCTGCTAGAGTAACTGTAGTAGAAGACAGCTGCTAGAGTAACTCTGGTAGAAGACAGCTTCAAGAGTAACTGTGGTAGAAGACAGCTGCTAGAGTAACTGTGGTAGACTGCTAGAGTAACTCTGGTAGAAGACAGCTGCTAGAGTAACTCTGGTAGAAGACAGCTGCTAGAGTAACTGTGGTAGAAGACAGCTGCTAGAGTAACTGTGGTAGAAGACAGCTGCTAGAGTAACTGTGGTAGAAGACAGCTTCAAGAGTAACTGTGGTAGAAGACAGCTGCTAGAGTAACTCTGGTAGAAGACAGCTGCTAGAATAACTGTGGAAGAAGACAGCTGCTAGAGTAACTGTGATGGAAGACAGCTGCTAGAGTAACTGTGGTAGAAAAAACAGCTGCTAGAGTAACTGTGGTAGTAGACAGCTGCTAGAGTAACTGTGGTAGTCGACAGCTTCTAGAGTAACTGTGGTAGAAGACAGCTGCTAGAGTAACTGTGGTAGAAGACAGCTGCTAGAGTAACTGTGGTAGAAGACAGCTGCTAGAGTAACTGTGGTAGAAGACAGCTGCTAGAGTAACTGTGGTAGAAGACAGCTGCAAGAATAACTGTGGTAGAAGACAGCTTCAAGAGTAACTGTGGTATAAGATAGCTGCTAGAGTAACTGTGGTAGAAGACAGCTGCTAGAGTAACTGTGGTAGAAGACAGCTGCTCGAGTAACTGTGGTAGAAGACAGCTGCTAGAGTAACTGTGGTAGAAGACAGCTGCTAGAGTAACTGTGGTAGAAGACAGCTGCTAGAGTAACTGTGGTAGACTGCTAGAGTAACTGTGGTAGAAGACAGCTGCTAGAGTAACTGTGGTAGACTGCTAGAGTAACTTTGGTAGAAGACAGCTGCTAGAGTAACTGTGGTAGAAGACAGCTGCTAGAGTAACTGTGGTAGAAGACAGCTGCTAGAGTAACTGTGGTAGAAGACAGCTGCTAGAGTAACTGTGGTAGAAGACAGCTGCTAGAGTAACTGTGGTAGAAGACAGCTGCTAGAGTAACTGTGGTAGAAGACAGCTGCTAGAGTAACTGTGGTAGAAGACAGCAGCTAGAGTAACTGTGGTAGAAGACAGCTGCTAGAGTAACTGTGGTCGAAGACAGCTGAAGAGGTGCGGTGGACAGATGTCATCCAAGCAGAAAAACAGAGGCCACTCACTCCTGGAAGACATGGATCTTCTGTCCATCCACCACCAGCATGCCGCCCTCCTCATGGACCTCTCCCTTGTAAACGCCATGGGTGGAGTCATACTTGAACATGTACACCTGGCAACAAACCATGGGACACATTGCTGGGATGATGGGGTAGAGATCCCTAGAATCCCAAATATGTAAACAAAGACTGACCTACTTTGAATACATAGTGAGATCAAATGGTTTAAATAGATGTTGAATTTGGGGAAAATGGAATGAAGAGAGGAAGACCTGCAATGAGCTGGAGGTCACTAGATGAGCTGTAAACAATAGTCACTACCAGATCAAATTGAAAAATGTCTGTCCAGTGTCACCAAAATTTTACTTGATGGAAACTAGCAACAACAGGAAAGATGACATAATAAATTCATACTTAAAAATTAAGACAGTGAAGAAATTTTTAATAAAATTTGTTTAACCAAGAAATTTCTTCAAAATTGTATTTGCATACCTCCCATTTAAGGAAGCTTAGGCTAACAATTACTGTTGATGAGTTACCACAACTAGTGCTAATCCAACAAGAACCTGCTGGGAAATATGTAAAAAGGTTGAAGCGTTATTTTATGCTGAGAGAAAAGTTTAGCAAAATATCTGTCAAAAAGAGATTATCTCCAGGATATTGAGGCGGCACCACTATGCAACAGTGGTAGATCTATGTAAAATAGAAGCGAAGGTATGCAACACTCACCATGTAGTTGACGTCAATGAAGGGGTCGTTGATGGCAACCACCGACACTCCCTTGGCCATGGCGGCCCTCAGCACCAGACGACCAATGCGGCCAAATCTACACACCAACAATCTCATGAGTAAATACACAACAACTTGGGTTTCTATCTTGAAAGCTATCTTACTCTTTTTTATTATAAATTTATATTAGGAGGGCTTTAAAAATAGGGCAAAATATAAATTAGTAATAAATTGGAATAAATATGTTTATGTTAGTTAAAGTTGTTGCAACACTCAAAAAGCTTCATCACATCGCTATGATTGGCTAAGAATATGTGAGAAGGATGAGTCACAAAGTGAGAAGTGTGGGCACTCAACATTAACTACTTTATAAGAAATTCAAATTATTTTACATGCATATAATTCTTTTTGACAATTTTTTACTGCCCTTACTGCAATGATAAAGCTGTTTTTCCAGTTCAATCTACCATACTGCTATAATTGGTATAAAAGCAAAACATCCCAATGCATTATTACAGCGGTATGGTAAACTTGTGAAACTGGTGGGAGGGTTCACCACTGATGAGCCAGGCCCTCCCATTTATCATTGCAGTAAGGGCAGAAGTAATTGTTTTAATTCAAAAATAGAATTTCTTATTACAGATGGTGAGCTACTGTATCATACTGACTGTTAGCTAACCTATTGTCCCCCTTTAGTCTCTTTGGGAAATAGTTAAAACTGAAGTAAATGAATGAAGTTTGAGGTGTTCTCATTGTGGGAGTTTACAGTGACTGGAACACTGGGTGGAAACATGCAAAATATGAAGTCCACTCACCCGTTGATTCCAACCTTTGCCATTGCAGTAAGAAGTTGTTGGTTGACTCGGGGTTACCTGCAACATTTGATAGAAGTTAGTCAACACAGCAATTGTCAACTACAAACTGTACAATAACATTTCAATCAACTCTGAGATAACAATTCATTATTGAAATGATTTAACTTCTCTCGTGGGAGAGAGAAGTTAGATACCAACTGGGAAATAAAAGTGTCGCCTTAAAAACTGAGTTAAGGAGGGAATCACAGCAGCTAGTGGGATCACATCTTGGGATGATGCCAGGAAACCATTTGTTCAGGGCTATGTACATGCTGCTTCACTTCTACCTAGCTACTGCTAGTCCTGAACAAATGTTGTTACTAAACTATACCATCAATCTTCCAATATACCACTTGTAAATTAAAGGAAAGAGGTTCATAAAGAAATATGTGTGATTTGCATAGCAAGATCCCAAAATTGTGTAAGCTAGAGGGGACCTTCCAGCACTGCCATTTCTGTATATTCCCAGCTCCCCAAGTTCTCCTAGAGAGAGAAAAACACAAGGTAATAAGACCAAATCCAAATAAATAAATAGTGTGTGATGTTTCGGTAACAGCGTTGTTACCATCTTCAGACAAAAGTATTGAATGCAAAATTTTACCACAGGATTTTTAAATAGTTACTGTTATCTCAAGTGTTTAAACAAGATAACAGATAATAAGAAGATATTTTTCTGAGAAATACAGAATATTATTCTTAGAATTAGAAGTGGAATAACCCCACTTTTTTTTTTATTTAATTAAAAGCATATCTATAAATATTATTTATATTTCCTCTTTCTTCAATTCTGTTAATTTTAGCAAATTTCTTTTGAATTAAAAAGGCTTCTTTAAATTGTCTCTTAAAATAATTTTTTGAAATGGGATAGAATTGTGAATTCTTTACTTGTAGAACATAGAAAAATCACAGGGCTTAATAATTTTAGCCTAAAAGAAACATAGATACTAGATTATGAGATATAGCAAACTAACAAGGATGGGTATTTCCACAATGTGCTATATCTAACACAGTGTTCCTTGAGCAAAAGACACCTGATTTTTACAGAGTAAAGTACTGAGCAGCCAAGATTGGTGATGTAAGTTTGGATGGAGTCATAGGATTGAGTTCAGAGGGCTATCACAACTACATGTTGAGTCCTCTAGCAAATATTTCACATTTAGTAATCAAAATGATAAAATATTTAAAAAACATCAACAACAACCAAAACATATCCTGAGTATATCTGAGGAGAGTTAAGTTTCCAAATGTGCAAATTAAATTGTTCAGTTATAACCTGATCTCAGCAAGAAGAAACAATGTTCAAACATTCAAATTGAATCCTGATGTGAGCAAGAAGGAACAATGTTCAAACGTGCAAATTAAATCCTGAGCTAAGAAAGAAAAAAACAATGTTCAAACATGCAAATTAAATCCTGATGTGAGCAAGAAGGAACAAAGTCCAAGAGAAACCAACCAGAGGAAGTGGGCAGTGGGAGTATTCCTGAACCAGGGGGACCAGCTTATATACCTGTTGCTGCCGCTATTCTGGGAATGGGGGCTCCCCCTATGATAAATAACTTAACCATGACCTACATTATCCCCCTCCCCATCCCCCATGGGGAGACAACACATTGGTGTTATGGAGTGGGTGCACTTTCTACTGTGTCCAGGATTGTACATTCTCTGTAACCCTGTTGTTAGTGTCCATAAAGTTACTTTTGGGGACACTATGGACAAATATTCTCCAATTTAAACTTATGTTTGGTCCATATAGTGTCCTCAGCAGAGCTTGATACAGAAGTGGCTTGCCAGTGCCTTCTTCTTTCTATGGTGTTTGGCCCTTCCTCCTTTTGGGATGATTTCCTTCCCAAGGATAAGAGAGTTTCATTACAAGAATGAAGCTTATTCCAGCCTGTTGTGTTGCCATTAGTATGTTGTGTTGCATGGAGTTAGTGTATCTGTCACCCTAGTGATAAGTATTTATTCACATCTTGCACCCAGCACTGAGCTACACCAATGTGGTGCAGTGTACGAGCATTCCTCCAGTGGGACGCCGCAGCCTGCCTCCAAGACCAACAGCATCAACGGCGAACCTTCCAGCTCCCCAGTGTCCCAGGACCTCTAGCCTTGGTCTCACATTGTGAGAACAAATGTTGATTGCCTTGTTGGAACACTGTTTGCTTCTAACAGCCAATTTTGGTACATTCCAACTTCCATATTTAATGTTTTGATTCGTGGCCAGGGAAATTATTCTCTATTCAGTAAAACCTCTCTATAGCAAACACCAATGGGACACTATACAGCCACTGTATTATAAACTAAGAATGGGGTTAATTATAAGGCCCAGGTTTGTTTTAGTGAGGTTTTACTTGTGTAGTATGGCAAGTTACAGACAGGTACCGTGTGTCCTACTGTGTTTGTTTAAAGGGACATGTAGTGTGTGTGTGCTATCTATAATTACACCCCTGTACAGCTGCCAGAGTTATGTTGTGTTTGCCATCTATGTACATAACATTTGTAATCTGTGATTATTTGTTGTAACTTGAGTAACACCCCTAGTCTCATTGTTTGTTTCATTGTTGGGAAGCAGGAGGAAAGTTCTGTAGACCGGACAATTATATAAGAGAGTTGTCCTATCAAAAGCCTATTTTACAAGGTCTTTATAGGAAAGTTTTTATAAAATATATTTTATTTACACGGAGAGTGAATTGTTGTAAATATGGAAATGTGCCTAGCTTGATATATATACTAATTGCTTGTGCACCTTTGTTAGAATTTGCATATAACATGTTGTTTGTGATAAAGTATAATTTGACTAAAAGAGTGTTGTCTTGGTTAATTAACACACAGCTTGGAGGGGGAAGATTCATATACTACTGTGTTATTGGCTGTTTGTATGAAGACACCTGCATTGGAAATTGAAGCAAACAAGATGAGATCCAATGTTTACATGCATTTAACTAACCTTGAAATGTTAACATTGTGAAGTTGTGTAAAATGGACACAACATTAGGTTCAAACAATTCTTGTCCAACAGAGGTGCCATTAGCCATGGCAGTTGTTTGTAGTGGCGGCTCCAGGTGAGTCAACACTTGTACGAGCCATTAAAGTCAGTTCAGCTGTGGAACAACAGCGGTATCAAGTGGGTATTGTTCCATGGTAAGTGATATTCAATTGTAGAAAGTTTGTAAATGTATTTATTTCATACTGAACATTTATGTATCTGCAACACTAGGAATGTATTGCTTGGAATTTTTTAAGTTGACCTGCAGCATCAGTAGACTCCATACACTGTTGGTCAACTTTCCTTCAAGATCTCAGCGAAGTGAAATTCTCCATTGGACTGTTGGCAGGTTTCAATTCAGGAAATGGAACAGATCTTACAACATCAGAGAACCTGTAGAACACAGCTACGGAACAAGTCAATATTTCAATGTTGTTGGTGATTCCATCAACCCCACATTACAATGGTGGTTCTGAGAACAATTCCACAATATATCAATCAGGATAATGAGTTTCTTCATCAGTTTACAATGGCTTCAGCTCATTTTAACTTTATTGAGAAATGATGGCATGATAGCTATATAATGGTGGCTTCAAGGTGAGGTTTGGACCACAAGACCGTAGGTTTTGTTGGAGATGGAGTGAAGGCTTGCTGCACCATAGCTTCCTCCCCTGTTGATGCATCCATTGACCTCAAGACCGGAGGTTTTGTTGGAGAGGGAGTGAAATCTTGCTGCACTGTAGCTTCCTCCCCTGTTGATGCATCCATTGACCTCAAGACCGGAGGTTTTGTTGGAGAGGGAGTGAAATCTTGCTGCACTGTAGCTTCCTCCCCTGTTGATGCATCCATTGACCTCAAGACCGGAGGTTTTGTTGGAGAGGGAGTGAAATCTTGCTGCACTGTAGCTTCCTCCCCTGTTGATACATCCATTGACCACAAGACCCGTAGGTTTTGTTGGAGAGGGAGTGAAGTCTTGCTGCACTGTAGCTTCCTCCCCGTTGATGACCACAAGTTGGTCGGACAGATTTACATACCATTGAATGTGAAGTTATCACATTTCTGTCTGATGATAGTAACAATGCTGCTGCTGAAATGTTACATAGATTTTATTTATTTGGATATGTGGCCTTGTTACCTAATGTGTATTTCTCTATTCTTTAATCCCAATTGTGGTTTATCAAAGTTTCAAAAGCAATCTATGTTGAGGCTGTTTTGTTCTTTGAGGAGTTTGTCACTGGTCCAACTGTGGGTGCTATCACAAAGTTTACATCTTCATGAGGAATATTTCAGTGAGAAATTGTGCTACTTGAATATCTAAAATTTCCTTTTTTTCTCTCTTTAAGGCCAACTTCAGCCGTGTTTATATATTTGTGAATAAAGTCAATGGAAGACATCCAGTGCTGTGTAGCACCAATGTTCTATCATTTGTGTGTGAAACCATTAGGTCTGGGAGCAGTGAATTCTGTTTTCTCCACCTTCAATTTGTTTTTGCTGGAAGGTTGTAGTGAACAATTGAACATATTTGCATGTCACTGGGACAATAACTTGGGAGCCACTTTAAGAAAACTTTTGTTTGATATAAATGTTCTAACCACAAATTCCATCAATCTCCATGTGGCAGACTTGAAGATGGAGAGAATGGGTTGTAATTATAGTTTAGTTTCTCCCACCTGTGTTCTATGGGCTCAACTCCGCCAGTCTTTAAAGGTTTATTCTAGGCATTCCATTAACACATTGGTATATTAAAAAATATATTTAAAAATGATCAGGTGTTGATATGTCGATGTTTCCAAGTTGTTTCTTGTGATTGGGTCACACAGAGAAAGAAAAATTATAGATTAGCAAAAAGCAGGTGTTACATTTAGGAACATCTCTCAGCACCGTTGATGTGGCTGTCCTTCCACTGACATTCTCAGCCACGGTGACCTTGTGTGGTCCCAGACCTTTTGATTGTTTCCCAGGTTGTTAGGTCCCAGGGTCTCTTCACCACACAAACAACCCACATATATAGATTGACATTATGAGGTTTCTTGGCACTTCTGCCTGAAGATGGTAAGCCATGCTCCAATGTCACACACAATTTACCTAATTGGTGTTGTTACCTTGTGTTTATCACAGATCCAAATTGTACTTTACTAATGTTGCTGATCCAGGGCACCTCTCCCTTTAAGAAATGCATTGAAGGGAGGAAGGCTGTCCCACATGAATATCAAAGTATTCTGGCCAAATATCAGACACAAAGTTAAACTCCCCTTGGTGGCTAATACTGATTTCATTCCCATGGGATGTTATGAAACCAGGGCTGTACCATAGTCCATTTATGCTGGCTTTGGTTCAGGCTAGTTATCTGTTGCACTGGAAGATTGAGGAAATAGATTTTTAAAGGGAGAGGTATACATCCTGTTAAATCAACTGGCCTGATGAACAGACCTCTGATGCCATGTGTAACATGGAGGCGGCTTGAAAGAAACATAAGTGTAATGTGTTGTTTCTGATCCCCTTGTGTAGAATTTACACAAATTCCATGAGTCCATGCTCCTTGAGCTGTTTGATAATAAGCAGCTGCCTCTCCCAAAGGTCCTGTTTAGTTCATCTAATGCAAGCCAAAATGTAAAAAGTAACATGTGCAAAATGGGGAAACAACAAATTGTAATCTAAATATTTCCTAGAATTTCCCACAGTCTACAAAGATGTTATCATAAATGTTCATGGTCAGATTGCCATGATCCGAGCCCTGTTGTGGTCTCCATCTGATAGATAGCTCCAAGTTACTTCCCTGAACATCTGAGACCTCAGTTTATGTCAGAGGTGTCTCCTGATTGGCTGTACAATTTGTTTATGAAATGTTGATATTTGTTCTGATAGATGGTAGACTTGTGTGTGCTCCACTTGTTGTAACAGAATTCCATGTGAGCTTGGTTCAATTACTTCTTGCTTCCATTGTATAAGAATGTATTCCAATAAATATTTCCATTTTATTTGGAAGGCTTTCATTCCTTTCTCTCCACACAGCAAGTGAACTATGTTACATATATGCTGAGGTCCAATATGCAAGCTGGTAGCCATCCAACAAGAACTAATACAATACTGTCCATTACTGAACAACGGCTTCATGCCTCAATGTTGAACTTGATTTGCTCAGAGATTCAACTTTACACCACAAGGACTGAAATATCTAAAGTTTCTAGAAGCACAGCTTTGACAGCAGCTTTAGAGACTGAACTGGGGTTGGTCAACATGTGAGCAGCCTTTTTTGAAATTCCATTAGGGAGCTAATAGCTATTTCTTTACATTTTTAACTCCTAAGGTAGCAAGAAATCCAAATAAGTTATTGAGTTCAATTTACTTAATTGGTCTTCTCACCCCTAGCTAAAATCCATTTTATATTTGTTCATTTCTAATAAACCTTTTACTCACTCCAGTAACCCCAAGTTAATCACAAACATTGTGAGACTGAAGGGTGAAGTAAGAGATGGTCAAAAGTAAATAAAGACAGAAATCATAGAGGGGATAGGATTGAGTTTATTTCACTGAGGGAGGGGCAACCACAAAATATATTGTGACTGACTTGAATACAACTAAGGAACAAAGTGGGGAGTGTGGAGAGACTCAGTGGAAACAACAAATGCAGAAACAACAACAAAAACAAAGTAAACATTAAAAAAAATAGTTTTGTATTTATCATTTGCTCCGGAGGGCTAGAGAAAGGGAAGAGGAATCAAGGACTTGTCATAATTGGGGGACCGCCGCGACGGGGGATGTGGGTGTAGGTTTAGGCGTGGTCGCGGGAGTGCATGTACTTGAGCAGGTCAATCACCCTGCAGCTGTAGCCGTACTCGTTGTCGTACCTGCGCAACAAATCAACATTCAACTCAGTGCAACAAGGGGCGAGATGGAAGTACAAAATATTGTGAACTATAACAGTGATAGCAGCCAAGTTTGTTTTGTTCAACAATGAACAGGCTGACTTCTACGCAACAATTGAGTGGAGTTCCAAGGTTTTCACTTGAATTGAGATATAATTGAGAGAACACTCAGTTTTGTTGTGCCGACTCACCAGGAGACGAGCTTGACAAAGTTCTTGGTGAGGGAGATGCCGGCCTTGGCATCGAAGATGCTGCTGCGGGTGTCACCCAGGAAGTCAGAGGAGACCACCTCATCCTCGGTGTAGCCCAAAATGCCCTTCCAGTTGTCAGACTCAGAAGCGGCCTTGATGGCAGCCTTGATCTCGTCGTAGCTGGCCTCCTTGGCCAGGCGGCAGGTGAGGTCCACCACGGACACATCGGGCACCGGCACACGGAAGGCCATGCCGGTCAGCTTGCCGTTCAGCTCGGGGATCACCTTGCCCACAGCCTTGGCAGCGCCGGTGGAGGCGGGAATGATGTTCTGGCCAGCACCGCGGCCATCGCGCCACAGCTGTCAACACACATCTGGTGGACAAGTTTCCTCAGTGGAGGTCAGAGATGGTCACTAACTGATCACAGGAGGAAAATTATTTTTTATGACAAGTCATCCAAGGCTGGGAATGAAGGAGGGAGATATTTAAAGGTGTTAACAATTGTCAGTAGTAAGCTGCTATTTCATTAAGTTTTCTGTTAGAGAGTGTGAACAGCTCAGTTGGCACATCACCCACCAAGAAGGGCGGCTAGAGCCACACTTACCTTGGCAGAGGGGCCGTCCACAGTCTTCTGGGTGGCAGTGACGGCGTGCACGGTGGTCATGAGACCCTCCTCAATGCCGAAGTTGTCGTTGATGACCTTGGCCAGGGGTGCCAGGCAGTTGGTGGTGCAGGAGGCGTTGCTCACCACGGTCATGCCAGAGTCGTAGCTCTGGTGGTTGACGCCCATGACAAACATGGGAGCGTCGGCCGAGGGGGCGGAGATCACCACCTTCTTGGCTCCACTCTCCAAGTGGGTCTGGCAACACCAGCACATATTTCAGCACCAAAGATGGGATTGTTGGTTAGAGCACTAAATCTATCTGATACATCTCAAGCACATGTTAGAAATAAGCTCAATAGGGCTTTAAAAAAAATATAACTTATAAGTATACGCGATACTACATGTATACTATAAGCAAATATAGTAGATTTGATATGCAAATAAGGCCTTGGTAGAAGGAAAGTGATTGAAGCCGGTACCTTGGACTTGTCAATGGTGGTGAAGACTCCAGTGGATTCCACCACGTACTCTGCTCCCACCTTGCCCCAGGGGATGCTGGCGGGGGGACTTCCTGTGTACACACAACAGTGGAGTTGTTCCTCTGAACCAACTGTTTGTCAGGTGACAATTCCAGTCCAACTACAGTAATGTAGCAACCAGGATTATGTGAGAGCTTCATTTCACCTCATCTTGTTGCTACAAGTAGCTAATAACTTATGTGAGAGCTTCCAGCTATTGAGCAGTTCGAATACAGCAGGACCCTATAGAGGGAATAATGATATTCATTGAGAGATTGGTCAACTTTACAACAGAGAAAACCTCTGTAGGCCGACAATTTCTGAGCTTACATTATGTTCTCGTCTAAATCAGATAAAGAGAACAAGATTGTGTCTGATTCCATGGCATGGTCAGTCAGGATGATGGATTCGGCAAAACTGGGAGACATTCTGCTGCTAGAGTAACTGTGGTAAAAGACAGCTGCTAAAGTAACTGTGGTAGACTGCTAGAGTAACTGTGGTAGACTGCTAGAGTAACTGTGGTAGAAGACACCTGCAAGAGTAACTGTGGTAGAAGACAGCTGCTAGAGTAACTGTGGTAGAAGACAGCTGCTAGAGTAACTGTGGTAGAAGACAGCTGCTAGAGTAACTGTGGTAGAAGACAGCTGAGGAGGTGTGGTGGACAGATGTCATCCATGCAGACAGACAGAGGTCACTCACTCCTGGAAGACATGGATCTTCTGTCCGTCCACCACCAGCATGCCGCCCTCCTCATGGACCTCTCCCTTGTAACGGCCATGGGTGGAGTCATACTTGAACATGTACACCTGGCAACACACCATGGAGCACATTGCTGGGATGATGGGGTAGAGATCCCTAGAATTCCAAATATATAAACAAAGGAAATGTATGTAAACAATGGAAGCTTAGGGCTAACAATTACTGTTGATAAGTTACCACAACTTGTGCTAATCCAACAAGTTCCTGCTGGGAAATATGTAAAAAGGTTATAGCGGTATTTTATGCTGAGAGAACAATTTTAGCAAAATACCTGTCAAAAAGAGTTTATCTCCAGGCGGCACCACTATGCAACAGTGGTAGATC
>CP092868.1:1897884-1960963 GCA_030710605.1 Cordylochernes scorpioides
ATGTTGATTGCCTTGTTGGAACACTGTTTAACAGCCAATTTTAGTACATTCCAACTTCCATGTTTACATATATAATTTGTTATACAGGGTGCTTCAAAAAAATGTATACACACTTTGAACTTCCATAGAAAATTTATTTACCGTTCTACAAAGTTAAATTTCAGGAAAATAGAAAACTGAAAGTCCAATATAAATGAAACATAAATAACAAATGTTAATACTGTTCAAATTGGTGACCTGCAGCATCAATACAATTCTGAGTACGAGTCACCACAGATTCTGTACATCGTATCAAAACGTCCAATGAGATTTCTCTACACACTGCTTGAATCTCATTCCAAAGAATGTCTAGGTTACGTGGTTTACGTTTGTACACCCCAACTTTTACTGTGCCCCACAAGAAGAAATCCAGTGGTGTAAGGTCTGGAGAGCGTGATGGAAACTCGATTGGCCCCCTGCGTCCTATCCACTGGCCCGTACTCAGAATTGTATTGATGCTGCAGGTCACCAATTTGAACAGTATTAACATTTGTTATTTATGTTTCATTTATATTGGACTTTCAGTTTTCTATTTTCCTGAAATTTAACTTTGTAGAACGGTAAATAAATTTTCTATGGAAGTTCAAAGTGTGTATACATTTTTTTGGAAGCACCCTGTATTTTGATTCGTGGCCGGGGAAATATTCTCTTTTCAGTAAAACCTCTCTATAGCAAACACCAATAGGACACTATACAGCCACTGTATTATAAACTAAAAATGAGGTTAAATTATAAGGCCCAGGTTTGTTTTAGTGAGGTTTTACTTGTGTAGTATGGCAAGTTACAGACTGGCCAATGGTAGAGCGGCCGTGTGTTTGTTTAAAGGGACCACTACATGTAGTGTGTGTGTGTGCTATCTATAATTACACCCCTGTACAGCTGCCAGAGTTATGTTGTGTTTGCCATCTATGTACATACCCTTTATAATCTGTGATTTATTTGTTGTAACTTGAGTAACACCCCTAGTCTCATTGTTTGTTTCATTGTTGGGAAGCAGGAGGAAAGTTCTGTGGACCGGAGAATTATATAAGAGAGTTGACCTATCAAAAGCCTATTTTACAAGGTCTTTATAGGAAAGTTTTTTATAAAATATATTTTATATACAAGGAGAGTGAATTGTTGTAAATATGGAAATGTGCCTAGCTTGATAGATATATATATATATATACTAATTACTTGTGCACCTTTGTTAGAATTTGCATATAACATGTTGTTTGTGATAAAGTATAATTTGACTAAAAGAGTGTTGTATTGGTTAATTAACACACGGCTTGGAGGGAAGATTTATATACTACTGTATTATTGGCTGTTTGTATGAAGACACCTGCATTGGAAATTGAAGCAAACAAGATGAGATCCAATGTTTACATGTATTTAACTAACCTTGAAATGTTAACATTGTGAAGTTGTGTAAAATGGACACAACATTAGGTTCAAACAATTCTTGTCCACCAAAGGTGCCATTAGCCATGGCAGTTGTTTGTAGTGGCGGCTCCAGGTGAGTCAACACTTGTACGAGCCATTAAAGTCAGTTCAGCTGTGGAACAACAGCAGTACCAAGTGGGTATTGTTCCATGTTAAGTGATATTCAATTGTAGAAAGTTTGTAAATATATTTATTTCATACTAAACATTTATGTATCTGCAACACTAGAGATGTATTGCTTGGAATTTTATAAGTTGACCTGCAGCAACAGTAGACTCCATACACTGTTGGTCAACTTTCCTTCAAGATCTCAGCGAGGTGAAATTCTCCATTGGACTGTTGGCAGGTTTCAATTCAGGAAATGGAACAGATCTTACAACATCAGAGAACCTGTAGAAAACAGCTACGGAACAAGTCAATATTTCAATGTTGTTGGTGATTCCATCATTCCTCCATTACAACGGTGGTTCTGAGAACAATTCCACAATATATCAATCAGGATAATAAGTTACTTCATCAGTTTACAATGGCTTCAGCTCATTTCAACTTAATAGAGAAATGATGGCATGATAACTATATATAATGGTGGCTTCAAGGTGAGGTTTGGACCACAACACGGGTCGTAGGTTTTGTTGGAGAGGGAGTGAAGTCTTGCTGCACTGTAGGTTCCTCCCCTGTTGATGCATCCATTGACCACAAGACCTGTAGCTTTTGTTGGAGAGGGAGTGAAGTCTTGCTGCACTGTAGCTTCCTCCCCCCGTTGATGCATCCATTGACCACAAGACCCGTAGGTTTTGTTGGAGAGGGAGTGAAGTCTTGCTGCACTGTAGCTTCCTCCCCTGTTAAAACATCCATTGACCACAAGACCTGTAGGTTTTGTTGGAGAGGGAGTGAAGTCTTGCTGCACTGTAGCTTCCTCCCCTGTTGATACATCCATTGACCACAAGAGCCGTAGGTTTTGTTGGAGAGGGAGTGAAGTCTTGCTGCACTGTAGCTTCCTTCCCTGTTGATGCATCAATTGGCCACAAGACCGTAGGTTTTGTTGGAGAGTGAGTGAAGTCTTGCTGCACTGTAGCTTCCACCCCTGTTGATGCATCCATTGACCACAAGACCGTAGGTTTTGTTGGAGAGGGAGTGAAGTCTTGCTGCACTGTAGCTTCCTCCCCTGTTGATGACCACAAGTTGGTCGGACAGTTTCACATACCATTGAATGTGAAGTATTCACATTTCTGTCTGATGATGGTAACAATGCTTTTACTGAAATGTTACATATATTTTATTTATTTAGATATGTGGCTTTGTTACCTAATGTGTATTTCTCTATTCTTTAATCCCAATTGTGGTTTATCAAAGTTTCCAACAGCAATCTATGTTGAGGCTGTTTTGTTCTTTGAGGAGTTTGTCACTGGTCCAACTGTGGGTGCTATCACGAAGCTGACATCTTCATGAGGAATATTTCAGTGAGAAATTGTGCTACTTGAATATCTGAGATTACCTTTTTTTCTCTCTTTAAGGCCAACTTCAGGCGTGTTTATAAATTTGTGAATAAAGTCAATGTAAGACATCCAGTGCTGTGTAGCACCAATGTTCTATCATTTGTGTGTGAAACCATTAAGTCTGGGAGCAGTGAATTCTGTTTTCTCCACCTTCAATTTGTGTTTGCTGGAAGGTTGTAGTGAACAACTGTTGTTGCATAATGGGACATATTTGCATGTCACTGAGACAATAACTTGGGGGCCACTCCAAGAAAGCTCTTGTTTGATATAAATGTTCTAATCACAAATTCCATCAATCTCCATGTGGCAGACTTGAAGATGAAGAGAATGGGTTGTAATTACAGTTTAGTTTCTCCCACCTGTGTTCTATATGCTCACCTCCGTCCTAGTCTTTCACAGAGGATTATCCAAGAAAGTGTATTCTAAGAATTCCTTTAACACATTGGTATGTGAAAAATATATTTAAAAATGATAAGGTGTTGATAAGTTGGTGTTTCCAAGTTGTTTCTTGTGATTGGGTCACACAGAGAAAGAAAAATTATAGTTTAGCAAAAAGCAGGTGTTACATTTAGGAACATCTCTCAGCACCGTTGATGTGGCTGTCCTTCCACTGACATTCTCAGCCACGGTGACCTTGTGTGGTCCCAGACCTTCTGATTGTTTCCCAGCTTGTTAGGTCCCAGGGTCTCTTCACCACACAAACTACCCATACATATAAATTGACATTATGAGGTTTCTTGGCACTTCTGCCTGAAGATGGTAAACCATGCTCCAATGTCACACACAATTTACCTATTTGGGGTTGTTACCTTGTGTTTATCACTGATCCAAATTATACTTTACTAATGTTGCTGATCCAGGGCATCTCTCCCTTTAAAAATGTATTGAAGGGAGGAAGGCTGTCCTACATGAATATCATCAAAGTATTCTGGCTGAATATCAGACACTAATACTGATTTCATTCCCATGGGATATTATGACACCAGGGCTGTACTTGTATGCTGGATTTGGTTCAGATTAGTCATCTGTTGCACTGGAAGATTGAGGAAATATATGTTTAAAGGGAGAGGTATACATGCTGTGTGTGTTAAACCAACTGGCCTGATGTACAAACCTCTGATGCCATGTGTAACATGGAAGCAGCTAGAAGGAAACATAAGTGTAATGTGTTGTTGTTGTTTCCTATCCCCTTGTGTAAAGATTACACAATTTCCATGATTCCATGCTCCTTGAGCTGTTTGATGATAACCTTCTCCCAAAGGTCCTGTTTAGTGCATCTAATGCAAGCCAAAATGCAAAAGGTAACATGTGCAAAATGGGGAAACATCAAATTGTAATCTAAATATTTCCTAGAATTTCTCACAGTCTACATAGATGTTATGATAAATGTTGATGGTCAGATTGCCATGATCTGTTGTGGTCTCCATCTGATAGATAGCTCCAAGTGACTTCACTGAACCTCAGTTTATGTCAGAGGTGTCTCCTGATTGGATGTACAATTTGTTTATGAAATGTTGATATTTGTTCTGATAGATGGTAGACTTGTGTGTGCTACACTTGTTGTAACAGAATGCCATGTGAGCTTGGTTCAATTACTTCTTGCTTCCATTGTATAAGAATGTATTCCAAAAAATATATCTATTTTATTTGGAAGGCTTCCATTCCTTTCTCTCCACACAGCAAGTGGACTATGTAACATATATGCTGAGGTCCAATATGCAAGCTGGTAGCCATCCAACAAGAATTAATACAATACTGTCCATTACTGAACAACGGCTTCAATTGTTCTTGATTTGCTCAGAGTTGATGCCATTCATTTGCTGATCCAGGGCATCTCTCCATTTAAAAATGTATTGAAGGGAGGAAGGCTGTCCCACATGAATATCATCAAAGTATTCTGGCTGAATATCAGACACAGAGTTAAACTCCTTTTTGGTGGCTAATACTGATTTTATTCTCATGGGATGTTATGAAACCAGGGCTGTACTGCTGTGAGCAATTTTATGCTGGCTTTGGTTCAGGCTAGTCATCTGTTGCACTGGAAGATTGAGGAAATATATGTTTAAAGGAAGAGGTATACATGCTGTGTGTGTGTGTGTGTTAAATCAACTGGGCTGATGTACCAACCTCTGATGGCATGTGTAACATGAAGGCAATTAGAAAGAAACATAAGTGTAATGTGTTGTTGTTGTTTCCTATCCCCTTGTGTAAAGATTACACAAATTCCATGAGTCTATGCTCCTTGAGCTGTTTGATAATAAGCAGCTGCCTCTCCCAAAGGTCCTGTTTAGTGCATCTAATGCAAGCCAAAATGTAAAAAGTAACATGTGCAAAATGGGGAAACAACAAATTGTAATCTAAATATTTCCTAGAATTTCCCAAAGTCTACATAGATGTTATGATAAATGTTCATGGTCAGATTGCCATGATCCGAGCCCTGTTGTGGTCTCCATCTGATAGATAGCTCCAAGTTACTTCACTGAACATTTGAGACCTCAGTTTATGTCAGAGGTGTCTCCTGATTGGCTGTACAATTTATTTATGAAATGTTGATATTTGTTCTGATAGATGGTAGACTTGTGTGTGCTACACTTGCTGTAACAGAATGCCATGTGAGCTTGGTTCAATTACTTCTTGCTTCCATTGTATAAGAATGTATTCCAATAAATATATCCATTTTATTTGGAAGGCTTCCATTCCTTTCTCTCCACACAGCAAGTGGACTATGTTACATATATGCTGAGGTCCAATATGCAAGCTGGTAGCCATCCAACAAGAACTAATACAGTACTGTTCATTACTGAACAACGGCTTCATGCTTCAATGTTAAACTTGATTTGCTCAAAGATTCAACTTTACACCACAAGGACTGAAATCTGTAAAGTTTCTAGAAGCACAGCTTTGACAGCAGCTTTAGAGACTGAACTGGGGTTGGTCAACATGTGAGCAGCCTTTTTTGAAATTCCATTAGGGAGCTAATAGCTATTTCTTTACATTTTTTTTACTCCTAAGGTAGCAAGAAATCCAAATAAGTTATTGAGTTCAATTTACTTAATTGGTCTTCTCACCCCTAGCTAAAATCCAAGTTATATTTGTTAATTTCAAATAAACCTTTTACTCACTCCAGTAATTCCAAGTAAATCACAAACATTGTGAGACATAGAAGGGCAATGTAAGAGATGGTCAAAAGTAAATAAAGACAGAAATCATAGAGGGGATAGGATTGAGTTTATTTCACTGAGGGAGGGGCAACCACAAAATATATTGTCACTGACTTGAATACAACTAAGGAACAAAATGGGAAGTGTGGAGAGACTCAGTGGGAACAACAAATGCAGAAACAACAACAAAAATAAAGTAAACATTAAAAAAATAGTTTTGTATTTATCATTTTCTCCGGAGGGCTAGAGAAAGGGAAGAGGAATCAAGGACTTGTCATAATTGGGTGACCGCCGTGACGAAGGATGTGGGTGTAAGTTTAGGCGTGGTCGCGGGAGTGCATGTACTTGAGCAGGTCAATCACCCTGCAGCTGTAGCCATACTCGTTGTCGTACCTGCGCAACAAATCAACATTCAACTCAGTGCAACAAGGGGCGAGATGGAAGTACAAAATATTGTGAACTATAACATTGATAGCAGCCAAGTTTGTTTTGTTCAACAATGTACAGGCAGACTTCTACGCAACAATTGAGTTGAGTTCCAAGGTTTTCACTTGAATTGAGATATAGTTGAGAGAACACTCAGTTTTGTTGTGCCGACTCACCAGGAGACCAGCTTGACAAACTTCTTGGTGAGGGAGATGCCGGCCTTGGCATCGAAGATGCTGCTGCGGGTGTCACCCAGGAAGTCGGAGGAGACCACCTCATCCTCGGTGTAGCCCAAAATGCCCTTCCAGTTGTCAGACTCAGAAGCGGCCTTGATGGCAGCCTTGATATCGTCGTAGCTGGCCTCCTTGGCCAGGCGGCAGGTGAGGTCCACCACGGACACATCGGGCACCGGCACACGGAAGGCCATGCCGGTCAGCTTGCCGTTCAGCTCGGGGATGACCTTGCCCACAGCCTTGGCAGCGCCGGTGGAGGCGGGAATGATGTTCTGGCCAGCACCGCGGCCATCGCGCCATAGCTGTCAACACACCTCTGGTGGACAATTTCCTCACTGAGATGGTCACTAACTGATCACAGGAGGAAATTAATTATTTCTGCCAAGTCATCAAAGGCTGGGAATGAAGGAGGGAGATATTAAAAGGTGCTAACAATTGTCAGTAGAAAGCTGCTATTTCATTAAGTTTTCTGTTAGAGAGTGTGAACAGCTCAGTTGGCACATCACCCACCAAGAGGGGCGGCTAGGGCTACACTTACCTTGGCAGAGGGGGCCGTCCACAGTCTTCTGGGTAGCAGTGGTCGCGTGCACGGTGGTCATGAGACCCTCCTCAATGCCGAAGTTGTCGTTGATGACCTTGGCCAGGGGTGCCAGGCAGTTGGTGGTGCAGGAAGCGTTGCTCACCACGGTCATGCCAGAGTCGTAGCTCTGGTGGTTGACGCCCATGACAAACATGGGAGCGTCGGCCGAGGGGGCGGAGATCACCACCTTCTTGGCTCCACTCTCCAAGTGGCTCTGGCAACACCAGCACATACTTCAGCACCAAAGATGGGATTGTTGGTTAGAGCACTAAATCTATCTGATACATCTCAAGCACATGTTAGAAATAAGCTCAATAGAGCTTTAAAAAAAAAAAGAGAACTTATAAGTATATGCGATACTACATGCATACTATAAGCAAATATAGTAGATTTGATGTTCTGATAGGCAAATAAGGCCTTGCTAGAAAGAAAGTGATTGAAGCCGGTACCTTGGACTTGTCAATGGTGGTGAAGACTCCAGTGGATTCCACCACGTACTCTGCTCCCACCTTGCCCCAGGGGATGCTGGCGGGGGACCTCCTGTGTTCACACAACAGTGGGGTTGTTCCTCTGAACCAACTGTTTGTCAGGTGACAATTCCAGTCCAACTTGTCTCTACAGTTACGTAGCAACCAGGATTATGTCAGAGCTTCATTTCACCTCATCTTGTTGCTACAAGTAGCTAATAACTTATGTGAGAGCTTCCAGATACTGAGCAGTTTGACTACACCAGGACCCTATAGAGGGAATAATGATATTCATTGAGAGATTGGTCAACTTTACAACAGAGAAAACCTCTGTAAGCCGACAATTTCTGAGCTGAGTTTGCGCTTGTCCAAATCAGATAAAAAGAACAAATTTGTGTCTGATCTCATGGCATGATCAGTCAGGATGATGCATTCAGCAAAACTGGGAGACATTGCTGCTGCTAGAGTAACTGTGGTAGAAGATAGCTGCTAGAGTAACTGTGGTAGAAGACAGCTGCTAGAGTAACTGTGGTAGACTGCTAGAGTAACTGTGGTAGAAGACAGCTGCTAGAATAACTGTGATAGAAGACAGCTGCTAGAATAACTGTGATAGAAGACAGCTGCTAGAGTAACTGTGGTAGACTGCTAGAGTAACTGTGGTAGACTGCTAGAGTAACTGTGGTAGACTGCTAGAGTAACTGGGGTAGACTGCTAGAGTAACTGGGGTAGACTGCTAGAGTAACTGGGGTAGACTGCTAGAGTAACTGTGGTAGACTGCTAGAGTAACTGTGGTAGAAGACAGCTGCTAGAGTAACTGTGGTAGAAGACAGCTGCTAGAATAACTGTGGTAGAAGACAGCTGCTAGAGTAACTGTGGTATAAGATAGCTGCTAGAGTAACTGTGGTAGAATACAGCTGCTAGAATAACTGTGGTAGAAGACAGCTGCTAGAGTAACTGTGGTAGAAGACAGCTGCTAGAGTAACTGTGGTATAAGATAGCTGCTAGAGTAACTGTGGTAGAAGACAGCTGCTAGAGTAACTGTGGTAGAAGACAGCTGCTAGAGTAACTGTGGTAGAAGACAGCTGCTAGAGTAACTGTGGTAGAAGACAGCTGCTAGAGTAACTGTGGTAGAAGACAGCTGCTAGAGTAACTGTGGTAGAAGACAGCTGAAGAGGTGCGGTGGACAGATGTCATCCAAGCAGACAAACAGAGGCAACTCACTCCTGGAAGACATGGATCTTCTGTCCATCCACCACCAGCATGCCGCCCTCCTCATGGACCTCTCCCTTGTAAACGCCATGGGTGGAGTCATACTTGAACATGTATACCTGGCAACACACCATGGGACACATTGCTGGGATGATTGGGTAGAGATCCCTAGAATCCCAAATATGTAAACAAAGACTGACCTACTTTGAATACATAGTGAGATCAAATGGTTTAAATAGATGTTGAATTTGGGGAAAATGGAATGAAGAGAGGAAGACCTTCAATGAGCTGGACGTCACTAGATGAGCTGTAAACAATAGTCACTACCAGATCAAATTGAAAAATGTCTGTCCAGTGCCACCAAAATTTTACTTGATGGAAACTAGCAACAACAGGAAAGATGACATAATAAATTCATACTTAAAAAATTAAGACGTGAATAATTTTTTAATAAAATTTGTTTAACCAAGAACTTTCTTCAAAGTTGTATTTGCATACCTCCCATTTAGGGAAGCTTAGGCTAACAATTACTGTTGATAAGTTGCCACAACTAGTGCTAATCCAACAAAAACCTGCTGGGAAATATGTAAAAAAGGTTGAAGCGTTATTTTATGCTGAGAGAACAAGTTTAGCAAAATATCTGTCAAAAAGAGATTATCTCCAGGATAATGAGGCAGCACCACTATGCAACAGTGGTAGATCTATGTAAAATAGAAGCGAAGGTATGCAACACTCACCATGTAGTTGACATCAATGAAGGGGTCGTTGATGGCAACCACCGACACTCCCTTGGCCATGGCGGCCCTCAGCACCAGACGACCAATGCGGCCAAATCTACACACCAACAATCTCATGAGTAAATACACAACAACTTGGGTTTCTATCTTGAAAGCTATCTTACTCTTTTTTATTATAAATTTATATTAGGAGGGCTTTAAAAATAGGGCAAAATATAAATTAGTAATAAATTGGGGTAAATATGTTTATTTAGTTGAAGTTGTTGCGACACTCAAAAAAGCTTCATCACATCGCTATGATTGGCTAAGAATATGTGAGAAGGATGAGTCACAAAGTGATAAGTGTGGGCACTCAACATTAACTACTTTATAAGAAATATTAAATTATTTTACATGCATATAATTCTTTTTGACAATTTTTTACTGCCCTTACAGCAATGATAAAGCTGTTTTTCCAGTTCACACTACCATATTGCTATAATTGGTATAAAAGCAAAACATCCCAATGCACTATTACAGCGGTATGGTAAACTTGTGAAACTGGTGGGAGGGTTCACCACAGATGAGCCAGGCCCTCCCATTTATCATTGCAGTAAGGTCAGTAGAAATTGTTTTAATTCAAAAATAGAATTTCTTATTACAGATGGTGAGCTACTGTATCACACTGACTGTTAGCTAACCTATTGTCCCCCTTTAGTCACTTTGGGAAATAGTTAAAACTGAAGTAAATGAATGAAGTTTGAGGTGTTCTCATTGTGGGAGTTTACAGTGACTGGAACACTGGGTGGAAACATGCAAAATGTGAAGTCCACTCACCCGTTGATTCCAACCTTTGCCATTGCAGTAAGAAGTTGTTGGTTGACTCGGGGTTACCTGCAACATTTGATAGAAGTTAGTCAACACAGAAATTGTCAACTACAAACTGTACAATAACATTTCAATCCACTCTGAGATAAAAATTCATTATTGAAATGATTCAAGTTCTCACATGGGAGAGAGAAGTTAGATACCAAATGGGAAATAAAATTGTCGCCTTAAAAACTGAGTTAAGGAGGGAATCACAGCAGCTAGTAGGATTACATCTTGGGATGATACCAGGGAACTATTTGTTCAGGGCTATGTACATGCTGCTTCACATCTACCTAGCTACTGCCAGTCCTGAACAAACTATACCACCAATCTTCCAATATACCACTTGTGAATTAAAGTAAAGAGGTTTATAAAGAAATATACGTGATTTGCATAGCAAGATCCCAAAATTGTGTAAGCTAGAGGGGACCTTCCAGCACTGCCATGTCCTGTATATACCCAGCTCCCCGAGTTCTCCTAGAGAGAGGTTAGACATCCCCTCAAAATAAGATCACAATGCAATTTACATGATAATGGGAAATTGTACATTAAACAGTTTAATTCTAATTTTAAAAGTAAATAAAATTGTTTAAATTGTCAAAAAAAATAAAAAATGGTCTAAGAGTTCAATGCAGAGACAAATTGTAGGAGTGGGTAAGCACCAAATGTCCCTATAATCCAGCAAGTACAAGAATCCAGTGAGCAAGGTCACCAATAAAACCTCTAAAGTAGTCATACTAAATGCTTATGTTACTTATGGGAAATGTTGGTACATTTTCTGTCGTGAAAATTTTACTATTAACAAACCTAAAAATATTCTCCAATGATGAACCAATGTTCACAGGACAGCTCAGTTCTATGACAGAATCTTGTGAACTGAGGAACCAACCAGCTCAATTCTCCTCAATAGGAATCATCAGCTGGCGAGAAGAAAGCAATCAGGAGATTAGGGCTAGCAGCAACGAGCCAATTTCTAATTGTGGAAACCCATTGCTTTTGGTGTTTGGCAAACCTCCTGTGGTAGAACTACTGGGAGTGAACAACCATTTGGTGGCCATTACATAGTGTGCTGCTTCAACACCTGAGTTCTGTTGTATCCCCTAGTGGAAGATTACACAAATTCCACAAGCCGACGCTGAGTTCTAAGTAAGTGCAGTCAAGACACAAAGATTTTATGTTGTTATAATCATTTTTAGTGTGTGAAGTGAAGCTTTAGAATGTTATAAGCTACTGTTATAAAAGACAATGTTATAGTGAGAGTTCTACTGTATATAGATTGTAATTTTTTTTTTTTGCTCATCCCTAGTACACGTGTTACAGGCCATGATAATCATGGTGGGTAGTTAGCGACTGCTTTTACTGTAAGTGCACCACATATCAACACATGTGAAAAGCAGTTCGACTTTGCACTTACAAATGTGCCAGAGCCCCTTTGATTACTTGCACTCGCTGGTGGGGTTGGACTTTTGCAAGAATCGGGGACCATTGGAGCATTTTTTTTTTTATCAGAAAAAAGTGCCCAATGTGGAATTGAACTCTGGTCGTAGCGGTCATTATCCAACAGTTTAGACCATCCTTCCACTGACCCCCTAGAATGTAAATTATTTACATAAATAAGAAGATGCAGCATTTATTGTTTAATGTTCACTGTTTAGCTATATGGAGAGATATAGCAAACTAACAAGGATGGGATTTTTCACAATGTACTATATATAACAAGGTGGTCCTTGAGCCAAAGATACCCGAGTTTTACAGAGTAAAGTACTGAACAGCCAAGATTGGAGAAGTCAATGATGTAAGTTTGGAACGATAAGAATTGATAGGATTGAGCTCAGAAGGCTATCACAACTACATGTAAGCCCTCTAGAAAATATTTCACATTTACTTATTAAAAAGATGATATATTTAAAAAACATCAACAACAACTAATACATATCCTGAGTATATCTGAGGATAGATGTAACATGTAAATTAAATTGTTCAGTCCTAACCTGATCTCAGCAAGAAGAAACAAAGTTCAAACATTAAAATTAAATCCTGATCTCAGCAAGAAGAAACAATGTTCAAACATTAAAATTAAATCCTGATCTCAGCAAGAAGAAACGATGTTCAAACGTGCAAATTAAATCCTGAAGTGAGCAAGAAGCAACAAAGTCCAAGAGACAACCAACCTGAGGAAGTGGGCGGTGGGAGTGTTCCTGAACCAGGGGGACCAGCTTATATACCTGTTGCTGCCACTATTCTGGGAATGGGGGCTCCCCCTATGATAAATAACTTAACCATGACCTACATTATCCCCCCACCATCCCCCATGGTGAGACAACACATTGGTGTTATGGAGTGGGTGCACATTCTACTGTGGTGTGTCCAGGATTGTACATTCCCTGTAACCCTGTTGTTGTGGGTAGTCAAGCTGACTTTTGGTGACTCTATGTACAAATACTTTGAACTGATGTTTGGTCCATATAGTGTCCTCAGCAGAGCTTGATACAGAAGTGGCTTGCCAGTTCCTTCTTCTTTCTATGGTGTTTGGCCCTTCCTCCTTTTGGGATGATTTCCTTCCCAAGGATAAGAGAGTTTCATTACAAGAATGAAGCTTATTCCAGCCTGTTGTGTTGCATGGAGTTAGTGTATCTGTCACCCTAGTAACAAGTATTTATTCACATCTTGCACCCAGCACTGAGCTACACCAATGTGGTGCAGTGTACGAGCATTCCTCCAGTGGGACGCCGCAGCCCGCCTCCAAGACCAACAGCATCAACGGCGAACCTTCCAGCTCCCCAGTGTCCCCGGAGGCTGGGAACCCGGCCACCCGCCTCTAGCCTTGGTCACACATTGTGAGAACAAATGTTGATTGCCTTGTTGGAACACTGTTTAACAGCCAATTTTGGTACATTACAACTTCCATATTTACATATATAATTTGTTATATTTTGATTCGTGGCCGGGGAAATTATTCTCTATTCAGTAAAACCTCTCTATAGCAAACACCAATGGGACACTATACAGCCACTGTATTATAAACTAAAAATGAGGTTAAATTATAAAGCCCAGGTTTGTTTTAGTGAGGTTTTACCTGTGTAGTATGGTAAGTTACAGACTGGTACTG
Organism: Cordylochernes scorpioides; assembly: GCA_030710605.1. NCBI lineage: Eukaryota > Metazoa > Arthropoda > Arachnida > Pseudoscorpiones > Chernetidae > Cordylochernes > Cordylochernes scorpioides. The sequence continues at coordinate 1,911,616 of CP092868.1, forward strand.
TGTGTCCTACTGTGTTTGTTTAAAGGGACATGTATGTTCTATCTATGTTTACACCCCCTGTACAGCTGCCAGAGTTATGTTGTGTTTGCCATCTATGTACATACCCTTTATAATCTGTGATTTATTTGTTGTAACTTGAGTAACACCCCTAGTCTCATTGTTTGTTCCATTGTTGGGAAGCAGAAGGAAAGTTCTGTAGACCGGAGAATTATATAAGAGAGTTGACCTATCAAAAGCCTATTTTACAAGGTCTTTATAGGAAAGTTTTTTATAAAATATATTTTATATACAAGGAGAGTGAATTGTTGTAAATATGGAAATGTGCCTAGCTTGATATATATACTAATTGCTTGTGCACCTTTGTTAGAATTTGCATATAACATGTTGTTTGTGATAAACTATAATTTGACTAAAAGAGTGCTGTCTTGGTTAATTAACACACGGCTTGGATGGAAGATTTATATACTACTGTGTTATTGGCTGTTTGTATGAAGACATCTGCATTGGAAATTGAAGCAAACAAGATAAGAGCCAATGTTTACATGTATTTAACTAACCTTGAAATGTTAACATTGTGAAGTTGTGTAAAATGGACACAAAATTAGGTTCAAACAATTCTTGTCCACCAGAGGTGCTGCCATTAGCCATGGCAGTTGTTTGTAGTGGCGGCACCAGGTGAGTCAACACTTGTACGAGCCATTAAAGTCAGTTCAGCTGTGGAACAACAGCAGTACCAAGTGGGTATTGTTCCATGTTAAGTGATATTCAATTGTAGAAAGTTTGTAAATATATTTATTTCATACTAAACATTTATGTATCTGCAACACTAGAGATGTATTGCTTGGAATTTTATAAGTTGACCTGCAGCATCAATAGACTCCATACACTGTTGGTCAACTTTCCTTCAAGATCTCAGCGAGGTGAAATTCTCCATTGGGCTGTTGGCAGGTTTCAATTCAGGAAATGGAACAGATCTTACAACATCAGAGAACCTGTAGAACACAGCTTCGGAACAAGTCAATATGTCAATGTTGTTGGTGATTCCATCATTCCTCCATTACAACGGTGGTTCTGAGAACAATTCCACAATATATCAATCAGGATAATAAGTTTCTTCATCAGTTTACAATGGCTTCATCTCATTTCAACTTGATAGAGAAATGATGGCATGATAGCTATATATAATGGTGGCTTCAAGGTGAGGTTTGGACCACAACTTGGGTCGTAGGTTTTGTTGGAGAGGGAGTGAAGTCTTGCTGCACTGTAGCTTCCTCCCCTGTTGATACATCCATTGACCACAAGAGCCGTAGGTTTTGTTGGAGAGGGAGTGAAGTCTTGCTGCACTGTAGCTTCCTCCCCTGTTGATGACCACAATTTGGTCGGACAGTTTCACATACCATTGAATGTGAAGTTATCACATTTCTGTCTGATGATAGTAACAATGATGTTGCTGAAATGTTACATAGATTTATTTATTCCGATGTGAGGTCTCTCTTGTTACCTAATGTGTATTTCTCTATTCTTTAATCCCAATTGTGGTTTATCAAAGTTTCCAACAGCAATCTATGTTGAGGCTGTTTTGTTCTTTGAGGAGTTTGTCACTGGTCCATCTTTACATCTTCATGAGGAATATTTAAGTGAGAAATTGTGCTACTTGAATATCTAAAATTTCCTTTTTTTTCTCTCTTTAAGGCCAACTTCAGCTGTGTTTATATATTTGTGAATAAAGTCAATGGAAGACATCCAGTGCTGTGTAGCACCAATGTTCTATCATTTGTGTGTGAAACCATTAGGTCTGGGAGCAGTGAATTCTGTTTTCTCCACCTTCAATTTGTGTATCCTGGAAGGTTGTAGTGAACAACTGTTGTTGCATAATGGGACATATTTGCATGTCACTGGGACAATAACTTGGGGGCCACTCTTAGAAAGCTTTTGTTTGATATAAATGTTCTAACCACAAATTCCATCAATCTCCATGTGGCAGACTTGAAGATGAAGAGAATGAGTTGTAATTACAGTTTAGTTTCTCCCACCTGTGTTCTATGGGATCACCTCCGCCAGTCTTTAAAGGTTTATTCTAGGCATTCCTTTAACACATTGGTATATAAAAAAATATATTAAAAAATGATCAGGTGTTGATATGTCGATGTTTCCAAGTTGTTTCTTGTGATTGGGTCACACAGAGAAAGGAAACTTATAGTTTAGCAAAAAGCAGGTGTTACATTCAGGAACATCTCTCAGCACCGTTGATGTGGCTGTCCTTCCACTGATATTCTCAGCCACGGTGACCTTGTGTGGTCCCAGACCTTCTGATTGTTTCCCAGCTTGTTAGGTCCCAGGGTCTCTTCACCACACATATATAAATTGACATTATGAGGTTTCTTGGCACTTCTGCCTGAAGATGGTAAGCCATGCTCCAATGTCACACACAATTTACCTATTTGGGGTTGTTACCTTGTGTTTATCACTGATCCAAATTGTACTTTACTAATGTTGCTGATCCAGGGCACCTCTCCCTTTAAGAAATGTATTGAAGGGAGGAAGGCTGTCCCACATGAATATCACCAAATTATTCTGGATTAATTTCAGACACAGGGTTAAACTCCTTTTTGGTGGCTAATACTGATTTCATTCTCATGGGATGTTATGACACCAGGGCTGTACTGCTGTGAGCAATTTTATGCTGGCTTTGGTTCAGGCTAGTCATCTGTTGCACTGGAAGATTGAGGAAATATATGTTTAAAGGGAGAGGTATACATGCTGTGTGTGTTAAATCATCTGGCCTGATGTACCAATCTCTGATGGCATGTGTAACATGAAGGCAATTAAAAAGAAACATAAGTGTAATGTGTTGTTGTTGTTTCCTATCCCCTTGTGTAAAGATTACACAAATTCCATGAGTCCATGCTCCTTGAGCTGTTTGATAATAAGCACCTGCCTCTCCCAAAGGTCCTGTTTAGTGCATCTAATGCAAGCCAAAATGTAAAAAGTAACATGTGCAAAATGGGGAAACAACAAATTGTAATCGAATTATTTCCTGGAATTTCCAACAGTCAACATAGATGTTATCATGAATGTTGATGGTCAGATTGCCATGATCCGAGCCCTGTTGTGGTCGCCATCTGATAGATAGCTCCAAGTTACTTCACTGAACATTTGAGACCTCAGTTTATGTCAGAGGTGTCTCCTGATTGGCTGTACAATTTGTTTATGAAATGTTGGTATTTGTTCTGATAGTTGACTTGTGTGTGCTCCACTTGTTGTAACAGAATTCCATGTGAACTTGGTTCAATTACTTCTTGCTTCTATTGTATAAGAATGTTATATTTTATATTCCAATAAATATTTCCATTTTATTTGGTAGGCTTTCATTCCTTTCTCTCCACTCAGCAATTGAACTATGTTACATATATGCTGAGGTCCAATATGCAAGCTGGTAGCCAACCAACAAGAACTAATACAATACTGTCCATTACTGAACAACGGCTTCTTGCCTCAATGTTGAACTTGATTTGCTCAGAGTTGATGGCATTCAACTTTACACCACAAGGACTGAAATCTGTAAAGTTTCTAGAAGCACAGCTTTGGCAGCAGCTTTAGAGACTGAACTGGGGTTGGGCAACATGTGAGCAGCCTTTTTTTGAAATTCCATTAGGGAGCTAATAGCCATTTCTTTACATTTTTGACTCCTAAGGTAGCAAGAAATCCAAATAAGTAATTGAGTTCAATTTACTTAATTGGTCTTCTCACCCCTAGCTAAAATCCAAGTTATATTTTTTCATTTCTAATAAACCTTTTACTCACTCCAGTAATTCCAAGTAAATCACAAACATTGTGAGACATAGAAGGGCGATGTAAGAGATGGTCAAAAGTAAATAAAGACAGAAATCATAGAGGGGATAGGATTGAGTTTATTTCACTGAGGGAGGGGCAACCACAAAATATATTGTGACTGACTTGAATACAACTAAGGAACAAAGTGTGGAGAGACTCAGTGGAAAAAACAAATGCAGAAACAACAACAAAAACAAAGTAAACATTAAAAAAATAGTTTGGTATTTATCATTTGCTCCGGAGAGCTAGAGAAAGGGAAGAGGAATCAAGGACTTGTCATAATTGGGGGGACCGCTGCGACGGGGGATGTCGGTGTAGGTTTAGGCGTGGTCGCGGGAGTGCATGTACTTGAGCAGGTCAATCACCCTGCAGCTGTAGCCATACTCGTTGTCGTACCTGCGCAACAAATCAACATTCAACTCAGTGCAACAAGGGGCGAGATGGAAGTACAAAATATTGTGAACTATAACATTGATAGCAGCCAAGTAGGTTTTGTTCAACAATGTACAGGCAGACTTCTACGCAACAATTGAGTGGAGTTCCAAGGTTTTTCACTTGAATTGAGATATAATTGAGAGAACACTCAGTTTTGTTGTGCTGACTCACCAGGAGACGAGCTTGACAAACTTCTTGGTGAGGGAGATGCCGGCCTTGGCATCGAAGATGCTGCTGCGGGTGTCACCCAGGAAGTCGGAGGAGACCACCTCATCCTCGGTGTAGCCCAAAATGCCCTTCCAGTTGTCAGACTCAGAAGCGGCCTTGATGGCAGCCTTGATCTCGTCGTAGCTGGCCTCCTTGGCCAGGCGGCAGGTGAGGTCCACCACGGACACATCGGGGCACCGGCACACGGAAGGCCATGCCGGTCAGCTTGCCGTTCAACTCGGGGATCACCTTGCCCACAGCCTTGGCAGCGCCGGTGGAGGCGGGGAATGATGTTCTGGCCAGCACCGCGGCCATCGCGCCACAGCTGTCAACACATGTCACCTCTGGTGGACAAGTTTCCTCAGTGGAGCCAGGTACTGAGATGGTCACTAACTGATCACAGGAGGAAATTAATTATTTCTGCAAGTCATCTAAGGCTGGGAATGAAGGAGGGAGATATTTAAAGGTGTTAACAATTGTCATCAGAAAGCTGCTATTTTATTAAGTTTGCTGTTAGAGAGTGTGAACAGCTCAGTTGGCACATCACCCACCAAGAAGGGCGGCTAGGGCCACACTTACCTTGGCAGAGGGGCCGTCCACAGTCTTCTGGGTGCAGTGGTTGCGTGAACTGTGGTCATGAGACCCTCCTCAATGCCGAAGTTGTCGTTGATGACCTTGGCCAGGGGTGCCAGGCAGTTGGTGGTGCAGGAGGCGTTGCTCACCACGGTCATGCCAGAGTCGTAGCTTCTGGTGGTTGACGCCCATGACAAACATGGGAGCGTCGGCCGAGGGGGGCGGAGATCACCACCTTCTTGGCTCCACTCTCCAAGTGGGTCTGGCAACACCAGCACATACTTCAGCACCAAAGATGGGATTGTTGGTTAGAGCACTAAATCTAACTGATACATCTCAAGCCCATGTTAGAAATAAGCTCAATAGGGCTTTTAAAAAAAAGATAACTTATAAGTATATGCGATACTACATGCATACTATAAGCAAAATATAGTAGATTTGATGTTCTGATATGCAAATAAGGCCTTGCTAGAAGGAAAGTGATTGAAGCCGGTACCTTGGACTTGTCAATGGTGGTGAAGACTCCAGTGGATTCCACCACGTACTCTGCTCCCACCTTGCCCCAGGGGATGCTGGCGGGGGGACCTCCTGTGTTCACACAACAGTGGGGTTGTTCCTCTGAACCAACTGTTTGTCAGGTGAGAATTCCAGTCCAACTACAGTAATGTAATAACCAGGATTATGTGAGAGCTTCATTTCACCTCATCTTGTTGCTACAAGTAGCTAATAACTTATGCGAGAGCTCCCAGATACTGAGCAGTTCGACTAAACCAGGACCCTATAGAGGGAATGATGATATTAATTGAGAGATTGGTCAACTTTACAACAGAGAAAACCTCTGTAGGCCGACAATTTCTGATCTTACAGTTTGCGCTCGTCCAAATCAGATAAAAAGAACAAATTTGTGTCTGATCTCATGGCATGGTCAGTCAGGATGATGGATTCAGCAAAACTGGGAGACATTGCTACTGCTAGAGTAACTGTGGTAGAAGACAGCTGCTAGAGTAACTGTGGTAGACTGCTAGAGTAACTGTGGTAGAAGACAGCTGCTAGAGTAACTGTGGTAGACTGCCAGGGTAACTGTGGTAGACTGCTAGAGTAACTGTGGTAGACTGCCAGGGTAACTGTGGTAGACTGCTAGAGTAACTGTGGTAGAAGACAGCTGCTAGAGTAACTGTGGTAGACTGCTAGAGTAACTGTGGTAGAAGACAGCTGCTAGAGTAACTGTGGTAGAAGACAGCTGCTAGAGTAACTGTGGTAGAAGACAGCTGCTAGAGTAACTGTGGTAGACTGCTAGAGTAACTGTGGTAGACTGCTAGAGTAACTGTGGTAGAAGACAGCTGCTAGAGTAACTGTGGTAGACTGCTAGAGTAACTGTGGTAGAAGACAGCTGCTAGAGTAACTGTGGTAGACTGCTAGAGTAACTGTGGTAGAAGACAGCTGCTAGAGTAACTGTGGTAGAAGACAGCTGCAAGAGTAACTGTGGTAGAAGACAGCTGCTAGAGTAACTGTGGTAGAAGACAGCTGCTAGAGTAACTGTGGTAGAAGACAGCTGCTAGAGTAACTGTGGTAGAAGACAGCTGCTAGAGTAACTGTGGTAGAAGACAGCTGCTAGAGTAACTGTGGTAGTAGACAGCTGCAAGAATAACTGTGGTAGACTGCTAGAATAACTGTGGTAGAAGACAGCTGCTAGAGTAACTGTGGTAGACTGCTAGAGTAACTGTGGTCGAAAACAGCTGAGGAGGTGTGGTGGACAGATGTCATCCATGCAGACAGACAGAGGTCACTCACTCCTGGAAGACATGGATCTTCTGTCCGTCCACCACCAGCATGCCGCCCTCCTCATGGACCTCTCCCTTGTAAACGCCATGGGTGGAGTCATACTTGAACATGTACACCTGGCAACACACCATGGGACACATTGCTGGGATGATGGGGTAGAGATCCCTTGAATCCCAGATATGTAAACAAAGACTGACCTACTTTGAAAACATAGTGAGATCAAATGGTTTAAATAGATGTTGAATTTGGGGAAAATGGAATGAAGAGAGGAAGACCTGCAATGAGCTGGAGGTCACTAGATGAGCTGTAAACAATAGTCACTACCAGATCAAATTGAAGAATGTCTGTCCAGTGTCACCAAAATTTTACTTGATGGAAACTAGCAACAACAGGAAAGATGACATAATAAATTCATACTTAAAAATTAAGACGTGAAGAATTTTTTAATAAAATTTGTTCAACCAAGAAATTTCTTCAAAATTGTATTTGCATACCTCCCATTTAAGGAAGCTTAAGCTAACAATTACTGTTGATAAGTTGCCAGTGCTAATCCAACAAGAACCTGCTGGGAAATATGTAAAAAGGTTGTAGCGTTATTTTATGCTGAGAGAACAATTTTAGCAAAATATCTGTCAAAAGGAGATTATCTCCAGGATATTGAGGCGGCACCACTATGCAACAGTGGTAGATCTATGTAAAATAGAAGCGGAGTTATGCAACACTCACCATGTAGTTGACGTCAATGAAGGGGTCGTTGATGGCAACCACCGACACTCCCTTGGCCATGGCGGCCCTCAGCACCAGACGACCAATGCGGCCAAATCTACACACCAACAATATCATGAGTAAATCCACAGACCAACTTGGGTCTATCTTGAAAGCTATCATACTGCAATGATAAAGTGGTTTTCCAGTTCAATCTACCATATTGCTATAATTGGTATAAAAGCAAAACATCCCAATGCACTATTACAGCGGTATGGTAAACTTGTGAAACTGTGGGAGGGTTCACCACAGATGAGCCAGGCCCTCCCATTTATCATTGCAGTAAGGGCAGTAGAAATTGTTTTTATTCAAAAATAGAATTTCTTATTACAGATGGTGAGCTACTGTATCACACTGACTGTTAGCTAAACCATTGTCCCCCTTTAGTCACTTTGGGAAATAGTTAAAACTGAAGTAAATGAATGAAGTTTGAGGTGTTCTCATTGTGGGAGTTTACATTGACTGGAACACTGGGTGGAAACATGCAAAATAGGAAGTCCACTCACCCGTTGATTCCAACCTTTGCCATTGCAGTAAGAAGTTGTTGGTTGACTCGTGGTTACCTGCAACATTTGATAGAAGTTAGTCAACACAGAAATTGTCAACTACAAACTGTACAATAACATTTCAATCCACTCTGAGATAAAAATTCATTATTGAATTGATTTAAGTTCTCACATGGGAGAGAGAAGTTAGATACCAACTGGGAAATAAAAGTGTCGCCTTAAAAACTGAGTTAAGGAGGGAATCACAGCAGCTAGTGGGATCACATCTTGGGATGATGCCAGGAAACCATTTGTTCAGGGCTATGTACATGCTGCTTCACTCTACCTAGCTACTGCCAGTCCTGAACAAACTATACCACCAATCTTCCAATATACCACTTGTGAATTAAAGGAAAGAGGTTTATAAAGAAATATGTATGATTTGCATAGCAAGATCCCAAAATTGTGTAAGCTAGAGGGGACCTTCCAGCACTGCCATGTCTGTATATACCCAGCTCCCTGAGTTCTTCTAGAGTGAGAGGTTACAGACAACCCCTCAAAATAAGATCACAATGCAATCTACATGAAAGGGAAATTGTACATTAAACAGAGTAATTCTAATTTTAAAAGTAAATAAAATTGTTTAAATTGTCAATAAATGGTCTAAGAGTTCAATGCAGAGACAAATTGTAGGAGTGGGTAAGCACCAAATGTCCCAATAATCCAGTAAGTACAAGAATCCAGTGAGCAAGGTCACCAATAGATGCTCTGAATTTGACATACCAAATTCTTATGTCACTTATGGGAAATGTTGGTACATTTTCTGTGGTAAAACTTTTCACCATTAAAATACCTAAAAGATTCTCCAATGATGAACCAATGTTCACAGGACAGCTCAGTTCTATCACAGAATCTTGTGAACTGAGGAACCAACCAGCTCAATTCTCCTCAATAGGAATCATCAGCTGGGGAGAAGAAAGCAATCAGGAGATAAGGGCTAGCAGCAAAGAGCCAATTTCTAATTGTGGAAACCCATTGCTTTTGGTGTTTGGCAAACCTCCTGTGGTAGAACTACTGGGAGTGAACAACCATTTGGTGGCCATTACATAGTGTGCTGCTGCTTCAACACCTGAGTTCTGTTGCATCCCATTGTGGGAGATACACAAATTCCACAAGCCCACACTGAGTTCTAAGTAAGTGCAGTCAAGACACCAAGATTTTATGTTGTTATAATCATGTTTAGTGTGTAAAGTGAAACTTTAGAATGTTATAAGCTGCTGTTATAAAAGACAATGTTATAGCGAGGGTTCTACAGTATTTAGAATGTAAATTATTTACATAAATAAGAATATGCAGCATTTATTGTGAAGTGTTCACTGTTTAGCTATATGGAGAGATATAGCAAACTAACAAGGATGGGTATTTCCACAATGTGCAATATGTAACACGGTGGTCCTTGAGCCAAGACACCTGAGTTTTACAGAGTAAAGTACTGAGCAGCCAAGATTGGTGATGTAAGTTTGGATGGAGTGATAGGATTGAGTTCTGAGGGCTATCACAACTACATGTTGAGACCTCTAGCAAATATTTCACATTTAATAATCAAAATGATAAAATCTTGTAAGGAATATACGACCTAATCCAAATAATTTATTAGTGTGTGATGTTTCGGCAACAACATTGTCACCATCATCAGACTAAAGAAGAAAATCATTTTATTATTTTTTCTGATGATGGTGACAATGCTGTTGCTGAAACGTCACACACTAATAAATTATTTGTATTAGGTCTTATTTTCTTTAATTATAATCTATAATCCAAATTGTGCTTTATCATGATAAAATCTTTAAAAAACATCAACAAAAACTAAAACATTCCCTGAGTATATCTGGGGAGAGATAAGTTTCCAAATGTGTAAATTGAGTTTTTCGGTTTTAACCTGATCTCAGCAAGAAGGAACAATAATCAAACATGCAAATTAAACTGCTCAATCCTGATCTGACCAAGAAGAAACAATGTTCAAACATTGAAATTAAAACCTGATGTAAGCAAGAAGGAACAATGTTCAAACATTGAAATTAAATCCTGATCTGAGCAAGAAGTAACAATGTTCAAAGTTTGAAATTAAATCCTGATCTAAGGAAGAAGAAACAATGTTCAAACATTCAAATTAAATCCTGATCTCAGCAAGAAGAAACAATGTTCAAACATTGAAATTAAATCCTGATCTGAGCAAGAAGTAACAATGTTCAAAGTTTGAAATTAAATCCTGATCTAAGGAAGAAGAAACAATGTTCAAACATTCAAATTAAATCCTGATGTGAGCAAGAAGAAACAATGTCCAAACATTCAAATTAAATCCTGGTCTAAGAAAGAAGAAACAATGTTCAAACATTGAAATTAAATCCTGCTCTGAGCAAGAAGAAACAATGTCCAAACATTCAAATTAAATCCTGATCTAAGAAAGAAGAAACAATGTTCAAACATTCAAATTAAATCCTGATGTGAGCAAGAAGGAACAACGTTCAAACATGCAAATTAAATCCTGATGTGAACAAGAAGGAACAAAGTCCAAGAGACAACCAACCTGAGGAAGTGGGCGGTGGGAGTGTTCCTGAACCAGGGGGACCAGCTTATATACCTGTTGCTGCCACTATTCTGGGAATGGGGGCTCCTCCTATGATAAATAACTTAACCATGACCTACATTATCCCCCCACCATCCCCCATGGTGAGACAACACATTAGTGTTATGGAGTGGGTGCTCATGCTACCATGGTGTGTCCAGAATTGTACATTCTGTGTAACCCTGTTGTGGGTAGTCAAGCTGACTTTTGGTGACTCTATGTACAAATACTTTGAACTGATGTTTGGTCCATATAGTGTCCTCAGCAGAGCTTGATACAGAAGTGGCTTGCCAGTGCCTTCTTCTTTCTATGGTGTTTGGCCCTTCCTCCTTTTGGGATGATTTCTCACTTCAAGGATAAGAGAGTTTCATTACAAGAATGAAGCTTATTCAGCCTGTTGTGTTGCCATTAATATGTTGTGTTGCATGGAGTTAGTGTGTCTGTCACCCTAGTGACAACACATCTTGCCACCAGCACTGAGCTACACCAATGTGGTGCAGTGTACGAGCATTCCTCCAGTGGGACGCCGCAGCCCGCCTCCAAGACCAACAGCATCAATGGCGAACCTTCCAGCTCCCCAGTGTCCCCGGAGGCTGGGAACCCGGCCACCCGCCTCTAGCCTTGGTCACACATTGTGAGAACAAATGTTGATTGCCTTGTTGGAACACTGTTTAACAGCCAATTTTGGTACATTACAACTTCCATATTTACATATATAATTTGCTATATTTTGATTCGTGGCCGGGGAAATTATTCTCTATTCAGTAAAACCTCTCTATAGCAAACACCAATGGGACACTATACAGCCACTGTATTATAAACTAAGAATGGGGTTAATTATAAGGCCCAGGTTTGTTTTAGTGAGGTTTTACTTGTGTAGTATGGCAAGTTACAGACAGGTACCGTGTGTCCTACTGTGTTTGTTTAAAGGGACATGTAGTGTGTGTGCTGTCTATGTTTACACCCCAGAGTTATGTTGTGTTTGCCATCTATGTACATACCCTTTATATTCTGTGATTTATTTGTTGTAACTTGAGTAACACCCCTAGTCTCATTGTTTGTTCCATTGTTGGGAAGCAGGAGGAAAGTTCTGTAGACCGGACAATTATATAAGAGAGTTGTCCTATCAAAAGCCTATTTTACAAGGTCTTTATAGGAAAGTTTTTTATAAAATATATTTTATATACAAGGAGAGTGAATTGTTGTAAATATGGAAATGTGCCTAGCTTGATATATATATACACTGCGTGACATTGAAAATGGAACACCAAGAAATAGTGGCCAGAAAGTGATGAAACTAGGCAGACAGAGAGAGACAGGGACGAACAATAAGTGATCTTTATTTCAAAATGATAGTCATAATACAGAGCGAGAACGGCGTCGGCTTAGTAGCAAGTAGGACCACCGTGGACGGCGATGCACGCAGCAACACGTCTAGGTAGAGAGTCAATCAGAGTACGGATGGCATCCTGAGGGATGGCTCTCCCTTCCCTCTCAACCATTTGCCACAGTTCGTCTTCTGAACGCGGCTGTGGCAAGGCATGCAAATGGCGTCCAATGATGTCCCAGACGTGCTCGATTGGTGAGAGATCAGGAGAGTACGGTGGCCAGGGAAGCATCTGTACATCTTGCAGAACTTGTTGGCTAATGCGAGCAGTGTGCGGTCGGGCGTTATCCTGCTGATAAAGGGCATTGGGTACCCCCTGAAAGTAGGGGGAGTGTCACCGGTCGCAGCACATCATCAACGTATCGTTGGGCCGTCATAGTGCCCTGAATACGAAGTAAAGGTGACCTGGAATCATACGCGATTGCGCCCCAAACCATGATTCCACGTTGTCGCACGGTGGGGCGTTCCACAATTCCTGCCGGATTGGACCTTTCTCCACGTCGACGCCACACGCGTACACGGCGACTATCACTGGACAAGCAGAAACGCGACTCATCTGAGCACACGACCCTGTGCCATTCCGTCATCCACGTCGATCTAGCCCGGCACCATTCCAAACGTTGGCGCCTATTCGGTGGGGTCAATGGCAGTCTTCTTAGCGGACGGCATGAGTGCAAGCCATTAACAACCAATCGACGGGAAATGGTTCTGGTCGAGATGGAATGATCTAGGGTGTCTTGCACATGTTGCAGGATGGCGGTACAAGTGGCTTGTGGGGCCGCCACTGCTTGTCGAAGGATACACCGATCCACACGTGCTGACGTCACTCTGGTTGCACCGACATTCCTATAAATTGCCACATTTCCTTGTTCCAACCATCTTCTCCACAGTCGGTGCACCGTGGACGCACCAAGGTGTGTATCAGCTGCGATTTGACGTATGGACCAACCTGCCCTTTTCAGTCCGATCACCATGCCCCTCGTAAAAGCGTCTGTCTGCTTGAACTGCCTCCGTTTACGATGACCTGGCATTCTCTGTTATTACACGTGTCTTTTGACACAAGAACAAAATTTCTACAATGATTTTCCTTGAAGAAATAACGACACGTATACTGTCCTTTCTGCAAGTTCCTTCCCTTATATCTTACTCCATGTGCGCACGAGAGCTGCGCATTTTACATCATTTGCATAACTCGGTTAGGCGCGTCTACCCTGAAATTTGCATAATTTTCTGGCCACTATTTCTTGGTGTTCCATTTTCAATGTCACGCAGTGTATATATATACTAATTGCTTGTGCACCTTTGTTAGAATTTGCATATAACATGTTGTTTGTGATAAAGTATAATTTGATTAAAAGAGTGTTGTCTTGGTTAATTAACACACGGCTTTGATGTGGAAGATTTATATACTACTGTGTTATTGGCTGTTTGTATGAAGACATCTGCATTGGAAATTGAAGCAAACAAGATGAGATCCAATGTTTAATGTATTTAATTAACCTTGAAATGTTAACATTGTGAAGTTGTGTAAAATGGACACAACATTAGGTTCAAACAATTCTTGTCCATCAAAGGTGCCATGGCAGTTGTTTGTAGTGGCGGCTCCAGGTGAGGTAACACTTGTACGAACCATTAAAGTCAGTTCAGCTGTGGAACAACAGCAGTACCAAGTGGGTATTGGTCCATGTTAAGTGATATTCAATTGTAGAAAGTTTGTAAATGTATTTATTTCATACTAAACATTTATGTATCTGCAACACTAGAGATGTATTGCTTGGAATTTTATAAGTTGACCTGCAGCATCAGTAGACTCCATACACTGTTGGTCAACTTTCCTTCAAGATCTCAGCGAGGTGAAATTCTCCATTGGACTGTTGGCAGGTTTCAATTCAGGAAATGGAACAGATCTTACAACATCAGAGAACCTGTAGAACACAGCTTCGGAACAAGTCAATATTTCAATGTTGTTGGTGATTCCATCAAACCCCACATTACAACGGTGGTTCTGAGAACAATTCCACAATATATCAATCAGGATAATGAGTTTCTTCATCAGTTTACAATGGCTTCAGCTCATTTCAACTTGATAGAGAAATGATGGCATGATAGCTATATAATGGTGGCTTCAAGGTGAGGTTTGGACCACAACTTGGGTCGTAGGTTTTGTTGGAGAGGGAGTGAAGTCTTGCTGCACTGTAGCTTCCTCCCCCGTTGATGCATCCATTGACCACAAGACCCGTAGGTTTTGTTGGAGAGTGAGTGAAGACTTGCTGCACTGTAGCTTCCTCCCCTGTTGATGCATCCATTGACCACAAGACCCATAGGTTTTGTTGGAGAGGGAGTGAAGTCTTGCTGCACTGTAGCTTCCTCCCCTGTTGATACATCCATTGACCACAAGAGCCGTAGGTTTTGTTGGAGAGGGAGTGAAGTCTTGCTGCACTGTAGCTTCCTCCCCTGTTGATACATCCATTGACCACAAGAGCCGTAGGTTTTGTTGGAGAGGGAGTGAAGTCTTGCTGCACTGTAGCTTCCTCCCCTGTTGATACATCCATTGACCACAAGAGCCGTAGGTTTTGTTGGAGAGGGAGTGAAGTCTTGCTGCACTGTAGCTTCCTCCCCTGTTGATACATCCATTGACCACAAGAGCCGTAGGTTTTGTTGGAGAGGGAGTGAAGTCTTGCTGCACTGTAGCTTCCTCCCCTGTTGATGACCACAAGTTGGTCGGACAGTTTCACATACCATTGAATGTGAAGTTATCACATTTCTGTCTGATGATAGTAACAATGATGTTGCTGAAATGTTACATAGATTTATTTATTCCGATGTGAGGTCTCTCTTGTTACCTAATGTGTATTTCTCTATTCTTTAATCCCAATTGTGGTTTATCAAAGTTTCCAACAGCAATCTATGTTGAGGCTGTTTTGTTCTTTGAGGAGTTTGTCACTGGTCCATCTTTACATCTTCATGAGGAATATTTAAGTGAGAAATTGTGCTACTTGAATATCTAAAATTTCCTTTTTTTTCTCTCTTTAAGGCCAACTTCAGCTGTGTTTATATATTTGTGAATAAAGTCAATGGAAGACATCCAGTGCTGTGTAGCACCAATGTTCTATCATTTGTGGGTGAAACCATTAGGTCTGGGAGCAGTGAATTCTGTTTTCTCCACCTTCAATTTGTGTATCCTGGAAGGTTGTAGTGAACAACTGTTGTTGCATAATTAGACATATTTGCATGTCACTGTGACAATAACTTGGGGGCCAATCTAAGAAAGCTCTAGTAAATGTAAAACTAGAGTTGTTTGATATAGATGTTCTATCATCACATTGTGACAGGCAGCAAGATGAAGAGAATGGGTTGTATGGGTTCTATGAGCTCACCTCCGCCAGTCTTTCAAGGTTTATTCTAAGAATTCCTTTAACACATTAGTAGGTGAAAAAAATATATTAAAAAATGATCAGATTTTGAAATTAAAATATGTATATATTGATATATATATATGTCACTGTTTACAAGTTGTCTCTTGTGATTGGTTCATACAGAGAAAGAAAAATTATAGTTTAGCAAAAAGCAGGTGTTACATTCAGGAACATCTCTCAGCACCGTTGATGTGGCTGTCCTTCCACTGACATTCTCAGCCACGGTGACCTTGTGTGGTCCCAGACCTTCTGATTGTTTCCCAGCTTGTTAGGTCCCAGGGTCTCTTCACCACACATATATAAATTGACATTATGAGGTTTCTTGGCACTTCTGCCTGAAGATGGTAAGCCATGCTCCAATGTCACACACAATTTACCTATTTGGGGTTGTTACCTTGTGTTTATCACTGATCCAAATTGTACTTTACTAATGTTGCTGATCCAGGGCACCTCTCCCTTTAAGAAATGTATTGAAGGGAGGAAGGCTGTCCCACATGAATATCACCAAATTATTCTGGATTAATTTCAGACACAGGGTTAAACTCCTTTTTGGTGGCTAATACTGATTTCATTCTCATGGGATGTTATGACACCAGGGCTGTACTGCTGTGAGCAATTTTATGCTGGCTTTGGTTCAGGCTAGTCATCTGTTGCACTGGAAGATTGAGGAAATATATGTTTAAAGGGAGAGGTATACATGCTGTGTGTGTGTGTGTTAAATCATCTGGCCTGATGTACCAATCTCTGATGGCATGTGTAACATGAAGGCAATTAGAAAGAAACATAAGTGTAATGTGTTGTTGTTTCCTATCCCCTTGTGTAAAGATTACACAAATTCCATGAGTCTATGCTCCTTGAGCTGTTTGATAATAAGCAGCTGCCTCTCCCAAAGGTCCTGTTTAGTGCATCTAATGCAAGCCAAAATGTAAAAAGTAACATGTGCAAAATAGGGAAACAACAAATTGTAATCCATATATTTCCTAGAATTTCCCAAAGTCTACATAGATGTTATGATAAATGTTCATGGTCAGATTGCCATGATCCGAGCCCTGTTGTGGTCTCCATCTGATAGATAGCTCCAAGTGACTTCACTGAACATCTAAGACCTCAGTTTATGTCAGAGGTGTCTCCTGATTGGATGTACAATTTGTTTATGAAATGTTGATATTTGTTCTGATAGATGGTAGACTTGTGTGTGCTACACTTGCTGTAACAGAATGCCATGTGAGCTTGGTTCAATTACTTCTTGCTTCCATTGTATAAGAATGTATTCCAATAAATATATCTATTTTATTTGGAAGGCTTCCATTTCTTTCTCTCCACACAGCAAGTGGACTATGTTACATATATGCTGAGGTCCAATATGCAAGCTGGTAGCCATCCAACCAGAACTAATACAATACTGTTCATTACTGAACAACGGCTTCATGCTTCAATGTTGAACTTGATTTGCTCAAAGATTCAACTTTACACCACAAGGACTGAAATCTGTAAAGTTTCTAGAAGCACAGCTTTGACAGCAGCTTTAGAGACTGAACTGGGGTTGGTCAACATGTGAGCAGCCTTTTTTGAAATTCCATTAGGGAGCTAATAGCTATTTCTTTACATTTTTTTACTCCTAAGGTAGCAAGAATTCCAAATAAGTTATTGAGTTCAATTTACTTAATTGGTCTTCTCACCCCTAACTAAAATCCATTTTATATTTGTTCATTTCTAATAAACCTTTTACTCACTCCAGTAATTCCAAGTAAATCACAAACATTGTGAGACATAGAAGGGCGAAGTAAGAGATGGTCAAAAGTAAATAAAGACAGAAATCATAGAGGGGATAGGATTGAGTTTATTTCACTGAGGGAGGGGCAACCACAAAATATATTGTGAATATCTTGAATACAACTAAGGAACAAAATGGGAAGTGTGGAGAGACTCAGTGGAAAAAAACAAATGCAGAAACAACAACAAAAACAAAGTAAACATTAAAAAAATAGTTTTGTATTTATCATTTGCTCCAGAGGGCTAGAGAAAGGGAAGAGGAATCAAGGACTTGTCATAATTGGGTGACCGCCGTGACGAAGGATGTGGGTGTAAGTTTAGGCGTGGTCGCGGGAGTGCATGTACTTGAGCAGGTCAATCACCCTGCAGCTGTAGCCATACTCGTTGTCGTACCTGCGCAACAGATCAACTCAGTGCAACAAGGGCGAAATGGAAGTACAAAATATTGTGAACTATAACATTGATAGCAGCCAAGTTTGTTTTGTTCAACAATGTACAGGCAGACTTCTACGCAACAATTGAGTGGAGTTCCAAGGTTTTCACTTGAATTGAGATATAATTGAGAGAACACTCAGTTTTGTTGTGCTGACTCACCAGGAGACGAGCTTGACAAACTTCTTGGTGAGGGAGATGCCGGCCTTGGCATCGAAGATGCTGCTGCGGGTGTCACCCAGGAAGTCGGAGGAGACCACCTCATCCTCGGTGTAGCCCAAAATGCCCTTCCAGTTGTCAGACTCAGAAGCGGCCTTGATGGCAGCCTTGATCTCGTCATAGCTGGCCTCCTTGGCCAGGCGGCAGGTGAGGTCCACCACGGACACATCGGGCACCGGCACACGGAAGGCCATGCCGGTCAGCTTGCCGTTCAGCTCAGGGATCACCTTGCCCACAGCCTTGGCAGCGCCAGTGGAGGCGGGAATGATGTTCTGGCCAGCACCGCGGCCATCACGCCACAGCTGTCAACACATGTCACCTCTGGTGGACAAGTTTCCTCAGTGGAGCCAGGTACTGAGATGGTCACTAACTGGTCACAGGAGAAATTAATAATTTCTGCCAAGTCATCAAAGGCTGGGAATGAAGGAGGGAGATATTTAAAGGTGTTAACAATTGTCATTAGAAAGCTGCTATTTCATTAAGTTTGCTGTTAGAGAGTGTGAACAGCTCAGTTGGCACATCACCCACCAAGAAGGGCGGCTAGGGCCACACTTACCTTGGCAGAGGGGCCGTCCACAGTCTTCTGGGTGGCAGTGGTCGCGTGCACGGTGGTCATGAGACCCTCCTCAATGCCGAAGTTGTCGTTGATGACCTTGGCCAGGGGTGCCAGGCAGTTGGTGGTGCAGGAGGCGTTGCTCACCACAGTCATGCCAGAGTTGTAGCTCTGGTGGTTGACGCCCATGACAAACATGGGAGCGTCGGCCGAGGGGGCGGAGATCACCACCTTCTTGGCTCCACTCTCCAAGTGGGTCTGGCAACACCAGCACATACTTCAGCACCAAAGATGGGATTGTTGGTAAGAGCTCTAAATCTATCTGATACATCTCAAGCACATGTTAGAAATAAGCTTGATAGGGCTTCAAAATGAAAGTGTAATTATAGGTATAGGCGATACTACATGCATACTATAAGCAAATATAGTAGATTTGATGTTCTGATATGCAAATAAGGCCTTGCTAGAAGGAAAGTGATTGAAGCCGGTACCTTGGACTTGTCAATGGTGGTGAAGACTCCAGTGGATTCCACCACGTACTCTGCTCCCACCTTGCCCCAGGGGATGCTGGCGGGGGACCTCCCATGTTCACACAACAGTTCCTCTGAACCAACTGTTTGTCAGGTGACAATTCCAGTCCAACTTGTCTCTACAGTTACTTAGCAACCAGGATTATGTCAGAGCTTCATTTCACCTCATCTTGTTCCTACAAGTAGCTAATAACTTATGTGAGAGCTTCCAGATACTGAGCAGTTTGACTACACCAGGACCCTATAGAGGGAATAATGATATTCATTGAGAGATTGGTCAACTTTACAACAGAGAAAACCTCTGTAGGCCGACAATTTCTGAGCTTAGAGTTTGCGCTCGCCCAAATCAGATAAAAAGAACAAATTTGTGTCTGATCTCATGGCATGATCAGTCAGGATGATGGATTTAGCAAAACTGGGAGACATTGCTGCTGCTAGAGTAACTGTGGTAGAAGACAGCTGCTAGAGTAACTGTGGTAGAAGACAGCTCAAAAGTAACTGTGGTAGAAGACAGCTGCTAGAGTAACTGTGGTAGAAGACAGCTGCAAGAGTAACTGTGGAAGAAGACAGCTGCTAGAGTTACTGTGGTGGAAGTCAGCTGCTAGAGTAACTGTGGTAGTAGACAGCTTCTAGAGTAACTGTGGTAGACTGCTACAGTAACTGTGGTAGAAGATAGCTGATAGAGTAACTGTGGTAGAAGACAGCTGCTAGAGTAACTGTGGTAGACTGCTACAGTAACTGTGGTAGAAGATAGCTGATAGAGTAACTGTGGTAGAAGACAGCTGCTAGGGTAACTGTGTTAGAAGACAGCTGCTAGAGTAACTGTGGTAGAAGAAAGCTGCCCGAATAACTGTGGTAGAAGACAGCTGCTAGAGTAACTGTGGTAGACTGCTAGAGTAACTGTGGTAGAAGACAGCTGCTAGAGTAACTGTGGTAGTCTGCTAGTGTAACTGTGGTAGAAGACAGCTGCTAGAGTAACTGTGGTAGAAGACAGCTGCTAGAGTAACTGTGGTAGACTGCTAGAGTAACTGTGGTAGAAGACAGCTGCTAGAGTAACTGTGGTAGAAGACAGCTGCTAGAGTAACTGTGGTAGAAGACAGCTGCTAGTGTAACTGTGGTAGAAGACAGCTGCTAGAGTAACTGTGGTAGACTGCTAGAGTAACTGTGGTAGAAGACAGCTGCTAGAGTAACTGTGGTAGAAGACAGCTGCTAGAGTAACTGTGGTAGAAGACAGCTGCTAGAGTAACTGTGGTAGAAGACAGCTGCTAGAGTAACTGTGGTAGAAGACAGCTGCTAGAGTAACTGTGGTAGACTGCTAGAGTAACTGTGGTAGAAGACAGCTGCTAGAGTAACTGTGGTAGAAGACAGCTGCTAGAGTAACTGTGGTAGAAGACAGCTGCTAGAGTAACTGTGGTAGACTGCTAGAGTAACTGTGGTAGAAGACAGCTGCTAGAGTAACTGTGGTAGAAGACAGCTGCTAGAGTAACTGTGGTAGAAGACAGCTGCTAGAGTAACTGTGGTAGAAGACAGCTGCTAGAGTAACTGTGGTAGAAGACAGCTGCTAGAGTAACTGTGGTAGAAGACAGCTGCTAGAGTAACTGTGGTAGACTGCTAGAGTAACTGTGGTAGAAGACAGCTGCTAGAGTAACTGTGGTAGAAGACAGCTGCTAGAGTAACTGTGGTAGAAGACAGCTGCTAGAGTAACTGTGGTAGACTGCTAGAGTAACTGTGGTAGAAGACAGCTGCTAGAGTAACTGTGGTAGAAGACAGCTGCTATTGTAACTGTGGTAGAAGACAGCTGCTAGAGTAACTGTGGTAGAAGACAGCTGCTAGAGTAACTGTGGTAGACTGCTAGAGTAACTGTGGTAGAAGACAGCTGCTTGAGTAACTGTGGTAGAAGACAGCTGCTAGAGTAACTGTGGTAGAAGACAGCTGCTAGAGTAACTGTGGTAGAAGACAGCTGCTAGAGTAACTGTGGTAGAAGAAAGTTGCCCGAATAACTGTGGTAGAAGACAGCTGCTAGAGTAACTGTGGTAGACTGCTAGAGTAACTGTGGTAGAAGACAGCTGCTAGAGTAACTGTGGTAGAAGACGGCTGCTAGAGTAACTGTGGTAGAAGACAGCTGAAGAGGTGTGGTGGACAGATGTCATCCAAGCAGACAAACAGAGGTCACTCACTCCTGGAAGACATGGATCTTCTGTCCATCCACCACCAGCATGCCGCCCTCCTCATGGACCTCTCCCTTGTAAACGCCATGGGTGGAGTCATACTTGAACATGTACACCTGGCAACACACCATGGGACACATTGCTGGGATGATGGGGTAGAGATCCCTAGAATCCCAGATATGTAAACACAGACTGACCTACTTTGTACACATAGTGAGATCAAATGGTTTAAAAAGATGTTGAATTTGGGGAAAATGGAATGAAGAGAGGAAGACCTTCAATGAGCTGGAGGTCACTAGATGAGCTGTAAACAATAGTCACTACCAGATCAAATTGAAAAATGTCTGTCCAGTGTCACCAAAATTTTACTTGATGGAAACTAGCAACAACAGGAAAGATGACATAATAAATTCATACTTAAAAATTAAGACGTGAATAATTTTTTAATAAAATTTGTTTAACCAAGAAATTTCTTCAAAATTGTATTTGCATACCTCCCATTTAGGGAAGCTTAGGGCTAACAAATACTGTTGATAAGTTGCCACAACTAGTGCTAATCCAACAAGAACCTGCTGGGAAATATGTAAAAAGGTTGAAGCGTTATTTTATGCTGAGAGAACAAGTTTAGCAAAATATCTGTCAAAAAGAGATTATCTCCAGGATATTGAGGAGGCACCACTATGCGACAGTGGTAGATCTATGTGAAATAGAAGCAAAGGTATGCAACACTCACCATGTAGTTGACGTCAATGAAGGGGTCGTTGATGGCAACCACCGACACTCCTTTGGCCATGGCGGCCCTTAGCACCAGACGACCAATGCGGCCAAATCTACACACCAACAATCTCATGAGTAAATCCACACAACAACTTTGATTCTATTTTGAAATCTATCATACTCTTTTTTTCATTATACAAATATATTAGGAGGGCTTTAAAAATAGGGCAAAATATAAATTAGTAATAAATTGGGATAAATATGTTTATTTAGTTGAAGTTGTTGTAACACTAAAAAACGCTTCATCACATCGCTATGATTGGCTAAGAATATGTGAGAAGGATGAGTCACAAAGTGAGAAGTGTGGGCACTCAACATTAAATACTTTATAAGAAATTTAAATTATTTTACATGCATATAATTCTTTTTGACAATTTTTTACTGTCCTTACTGCAATGATAAAGCGGTTTTCCAGTTAAATGTACCATATTGCTATAATTGGTATAAAAGCAAAACAGCCCAATGCACTATTACAGCGGTATGGTAAACTTGTGAAACTGGTGGGAGGGTTCACCACAGATGAGCCAGGCCCTCCCATTTATCATTGCAGTAAGGGCAGTAGAAATTGTTTTCATTCAAAAAGAATCATTTGTGTAATTAAAGAAAAAAAAAGTTGAAATTTCTTATTACAGATGGTGAGGTAATGCATCACACTGACTGTTAGCTAAACCATTGTCCCCCTTTAGTCACTTTGGGAAATAGTTAAAACTGAAGTAAATGAATGAAGTTTGAGGTGTTCTCATCGTGGGAGTTTACAGTGACTGGAACACTGGGTGGAAACATGCAAAATATGAAGTCCACTCACCCGTTGATTCCAACCTTTGCCATTGCAGTAAGAAGTTGTTGGTTGACTCGGGGTTACCTGCAACATTTGATAGAAGTTAGTCAACACAGCAATTGTCAACTACAAACTATTTAAGTTCTCACTTGGGAGAGAGAAGTTAGATAAATACTGGGAAATAAAATTGTCGCCTTAAAAACTGAATTAAGGAGGGAATCACAGCAGCTAGTGGGATTACATCTTGGGATGACAGAAATTGATGAGACCAATTGTTCAGGGCTATGTACATGCTGCTTCACATCTACCTAGCTACTGCCAGTCCTGAACAAACTATACCACCAATCTTCCAATATACCACTTGTAAATTAAAGGAAAGAGGTTTATTAAGAAATGTGTGATTTGCATAGCAAGATCCCAAAATTGTGTAAGCTGCCACAGCAGTATATACCCAGCTCCCCGAGTTCTCCTAGATAGAGAAGTTACAGACATCTCCTCAAACCACTCAAAATAAGATCACAATGCCATCTACCTGAAAGAGGGAATTGGTACATTAAACAGTTTAATAAGTCAAAGGCTCTAAAAGTTTGTAATTTTAAAAGTAAATATAATTGTTTAAATTGTCAATAAATGGTCTAAGAGTTCAATGCAGAGACAAATTGTAGGAGTGGGTAAGCACCAAATGTCCCAATAATCCAGTAAGTACAAGAATCCAGCGAGCAAGGTCACCGATAGATGCTCTGAAGTTGACATACCAAATTCTTATGTCACTTATGGGAAATGTTGGTATATTTTCTGTGGTGAAACTTTTTACCATTAACAAACCTATAAAGATTCTCCAATGATGAACCACAGCACCAATGTTTTTTTTTTTCGCTTATCCCTAGTACATGGGGTACAGGCCATAATAATCATGGTGGGTAGAAGGCGACTGCTTTTACTGTAAGTGCACCACATGTCTACACATGTGAAAAGCAGTTCGACTTTGCACTTACAAATGTGCCAGAGCCCTGTTTGGTTACATGCACTCGCTGGTGAGGCTGGATTTTGCAAGAATTGGGGGCCATTGGAGCATTTTTTTTTTTTATCTGAAAAAAGTGCCCAATGCGGGAATCGAACCCTGGTCGTAGCAGTCGTAATCCAAAAGTTTAGACCATCCTTCCACCGATTCCCCACAGCACCAATGTTCACAGGACAGCTCAGTTCTATGACAGAATCTTGTGAACCGAGGAACCAACCAGCTCAATTCTCCTCAATAGGAATCATCAGCTGGGGAGAAGAAAGTAATCAGGAGATTAGGGCTAGCAGCAACGAGCTAATTTCTAATTGTGGAAACCCATTGCTTTTGGTGTTTGGCAAACCTCCTGTGTAGAACTACTGGGAGTGAACAACCATTTGGTGGCCATTACATAGTGTGCTGCTTCAACACCTGAGTTCTGTTGTATTCCCTTGGGGAAGATTACACAAATTCCACAAGCCGACGCTGAGTTCTAAGTAAGTGCAGTCAAGACACCAAGATTTTTTGTTGTTATAATCATGTTTAGTGTGTAAAGTTAAATTTTAGAATGTTATAAAGTGCTGTTATAAAAGACAATGTTATAGTGAGGGTTCTACAGTATTTAGAATGTAAATTATTTACATAAATAAGAATATGCAGCATTTATTGTGAAGTGTTCACTGTTTAGCTATATGGAGAGATATAGCAAACTAACAAGGATGGGTATTTCCACAATGTGCAATATGTAACACGGTGGTCCTTGAGCCAAGACACCTTAGTTTCACAGAGTAAAGTACTGAGCAGCCAGGAAGATTGCCAGTGAAGCAAGTTTGGATGGAATTCAGAGGGCTATCACAACTACATGTAAGTCCTCTAGCAAATATTTCACATTTACTAATCAAAATGATAAAATATTTAAAAAACATCAACAACAACTATAAGAAATATCCTGAGTATATCTGAGGAGAGATAAGTTTCCAAATGTGCAAATTAAATTGTTCAGTTCTAACCTGATCTCAGCAAGAAGAAAAAATGTTCAAACATATAAATTAAATCCTGGTGTGAGAAAGAAGAAACGATGTTCAAACGTGCAAATTAAATCCTGAAGTGAGCAAGAAGGAACAAAGTCCAAGAGACAACCAACCTGAGGAATTGGGCGGTGGGAGTGTTCCTGAACCAGGGGGACCAGCTTATATACCTGTTGCTGCCACTATTCTGGGAATGAGGGCTCCCCCTATGATAAATAACTTATCCATGACCTACATAATCCCCCCATGGGGAGACAACATATTGGTGTTATGGAGTGGGTGCACTTTCTACTGTGGTGTGTCCAGGATTGTACATTCTTTGTAACCCTGTTGTTAGTATTCATGGTAAACGGTTTGCGGATTTCGACAATTTAGAAAGAGGACATCATATATCGCCGCAACTCTTTTTATTAACGCGATTAAAGGAAGCTTTCGGGCAAGCCCTTCTTCAGCTAACTATAGTGTACAAACAAGGCAAACGAGAGAGAGATTATATATTGTTTTTAAAGAGGAATCTATGTAAATATAGTACAAAAATATCTTAAAGAAATTTACATAATTGAATAAATATAAAGAATCAACTATAAACAGTTCAAAGGATTTAGTGGAGAGAAAAATGGAATGGCTATTGTTTTATATGGCTTTTGAAGATTTTTAAGATAGAAGGGGAACGTACTGTGATGGCAACTGTATACTTTTGTTTAATGGTTTAGGGTGCTTCATGGTTTCTATTGCTTCAAGAATGAGTCTTTGGGTTTTAGTTTTGGCATTTTTATGGAGGATTCTGGTATTATTGAAGTCTGGAGTATGTCCGGTTTCTCTGACATGGTCGACTATTAAAGAGTTTGGGTTAAGTTTAGAAATGTTTCTTTGGTGTTCTTTGATTCTGATTGAAAGATCTCTTGATGTTTCGCCGAAGTAGACACCATTGCAGTTGAGGCAGGGAATGTGGTAAACTAAATCTTTTTTCTGTTTCTGGTCGATGCTTTTGGTGATTGGGTTTCTTAGAATCGAGGCTATGGAAGGTGAACCTCTAAAGATGGTTTTTATGCCAAAACTTTTAAGTTTGCGGGCTATTGTAATTGTTGATTCTGTATATGGTAAGTAACAGGTGGAGATGTAATGATTGTAGTTATTTCTGGGGGTCCCTGGTTTATATCTATTTCTTTTAATGAAAGGAAGCAGGTATCCAGATTTAAGAATCTGGTTTTCGATAAAATTAAGTTCTTTATTGTATTCTATTTTTGATGAACAGTGGGTGAAGGCTCTTTTCGTCAAGGTACGTACAACTGTTATTTTGTGGGAGATGGGAGAATTGGAGGCAAAATGTAGGTACTGCATTGGGAAGGTAGGTTTTCTATAAACCTTTGTTGTAAAACCGGTTTTATTTCTGGTAAATAAAATGTAAAGGAATGGTAGACTTTTTTTTTTTTCTTTTTCTATTGTAAATTGAATAGATGAGTTAAAGCTATTGAGGGTTTCTAGGATGTGATTTTCACTGTTTTCTATGATTATGCAAAAGATATCATCACACTATAGTTAGCTGAAGAAGGGCTTGCCCGAAAGCTTCCTTTAATCACGTTAATAAAAAGAGTTGCGGCGATATATGATCTCCTCTTTCTAACCTGTTGTTAGTGTCCATAAAGTTACTTTTGGGGACACTATGGACAAATATTCTTCAATTTGAACTGATGTTTGGTCCAAATTGTGTCATCAGCAGAGCTTGATACAGAAATGGCTTGCCAGTGCCTTCATCTTTCTATGGTGTTTGGCCCTTTCTCCTTTTGGGATGATTTACTTCCCAGAGAGTGTGTTATGACAAGAATCAAGCTTATTCCAGCCTGTTGTGTTGCCATTAGTATGTTGTGTTGCATGGAGTTGGTGGTCCACCCTAGTGACAACACATCTTGCAACCAGCACTGAGCTACCCCAATGTGGTGCAGTGTACGAGCACTCCTCCAGTGGGACGCCGCAGCCCGCCTCCAAGACCAACAGCATCAACGGCGAACCTTCCAGCTCCCCAGTGCCCCAGGACCTCTAGCCTTGGTCACACATTGTGAGAACAAATGTTGATTGCCTTGTTGGAACACTGTTTGCTTCTAACAGCCAATTTTGGTACATTCCAACTTCCATATTTACATATATAATTTGTTATACAGTAGAACTTGGATAATTCGAATTTTTTTATGGTCCCTTGGGGTTCGAATTATCCAAGTTCGACTGTATTTTGATTCGTGGCCGGGGAAATTATTCTCTTTTCAGTAAAACCTCTCTATAGCAAACACCAATGGGAGACTATACAGCCACTGTTTTATAAACTAAAAATGAGGTTAAATATAAGGCCCAGGTTTGTTTTAGTGAGGTTTTACTTGTGTAGTATGGCAAGTTACAGACAGGTACCGTGATGCCCTACTGTGTTTGTTTAAAGGGACATGTGTGCTGTCTATGTTTACACCCCAGAGTTATGTTGTGTTTGCCATCTATGTACATAACATTTATAATCTGTGATTTATTTGTTGTAACTTGACCAACCAAAGTAACACCCCTAGTCTCATTGTTTGTTTCATTGTTGGGAAGCAGGAGGAAAGTTCTATATAGACCAAACCCGGAACACTTATATAAGAGAGTTGACCTATCAAAAGCCTATTTTACAAGGTCTTTATAGGAAAGTTTTATCAATTTTATAAAATATATTTTATTTACACGGAGAGTGAATTGTTGTAAATATGGAAATGTGCCTAGCTTGATATATATACTAATGACTTGTGCACCTTTGTTAGAATTTGCATATAACATGTTGTTTGTGATAAACTATAATTTGGCTAAAAGAGTGTTGTCTTGGTTAATTAACACACGGCTTGGAGGGAAGATTCATATACTACTGTGTTGTTGGCTGTTTGTATGAAGACTCCTGCATTGGAAATTGAAGCAAACAAGATGAGATCCAATGTTTACATGTATTTAAATAACCTTGAAATGTTAACATTGTGAAGTTGTGTAAAATGGACACAACATTAGGTTCAAACAATTCTTGTCCACCAGAGGTGCTGCCATTAGCCATGGCAGTTGTTTGTAGTGGCGGCTCCAGGTGAGTCAACACTTGTACGAGCCATTAAAGTCAGTTCAGCTGTGGAACAACAGCGTAACCAAGTGTGTATTGCTCCATGTTAAGTGATATTCAATTGTAGAAAGTTTGTAAATGTATTTATTTCATACTAAACATTTATGTATCTGCAACACTAGGAATGTATTGCTTGGAATTTTATAAGTTGATCTGCAGCATCAGTAGGCTCCATACACTGTTGGTCAACTTTCCTTCAAGATCTCAGCGAGGTGAAATTCTCCATTGGGCTGTTGGCAGGTTTCAATTCAGGAAATGGAACAGATCTTACAACATCAGAGAACCTGTAGAACACAGCTTCGGAACAAGTCAATATTTCAATGTTGTTGGTGATTCCATCAACCCCACATTACAACGGTGGTTCTGAGAACAATTCCACAATATATCAATCAGGATAATAAGTTTCTTCATCAGTTTACAATGGCTTCAGCTCATTTTAACTTAATAGAGAAATGATGGCATGATAGCTATATATAATGGTGGCTTCAAGGTGAGGTTTGGACCACAACACGGGTCGTAGGTTTTGTTGGAGAGGGAGTGAAGTCTTGCTGCACTGTAGCTTCCTCCCCTGTTGATACATCCATTGACCACAAGAGCCGTAGGTTTTGTTGGAGAGGGAGTGAAGTCTTGCTGCACTGTAGCTTCCTCCCCCGTTGATGACCACAAGTTGGTCCTGACAGTTTCACATACCATTGAATGTGAAGTTATCACATTTCTGTCTGATGATAGTAACAATGCTGTTGCTGAAATGTTACATAGATATATTTATTTGGATGTGAGGTCTCTCTTGTTACCTAATGTGTATTTCTCTAATCTTTAATCCCAATTGTGGTTTATCAAAGTTTCCAACAGCAATCTATGTTGAGGCTGTTTTGTTCTTTGAGGAGTTTGTCACTGGTCCAACTGTGGGAGCTATCACAAAACTTACATCTTCATGAGGAATAATTCAGTGAGAAATTGTGCTACTTGAATATCTGAGATTTTCTTTTTTCTCTCTTTAAGGCCAACTTCAGCCGTGTTTATATATTTGTGAATAAAGTCAATGGAAGGCATCCAGTGCTGTGTAGCACCAATGTTCTATCATTTGTGTGGGAAACCATTAGGTCTGGGAGCAGTGAATTCTGTTTTCTCCACCTTCAATTTGTCTATCCTGGAAGGTTGTAGTGAACAACTGTTGTTGCATAATTAGACATTTGCATGTCACTGGGACAATAACTTGGGGGCCAATCTAAGAAAGCTCTTGTAAATGTAAAACTAGAGTTGTTTGATATAGATATTCTAACATCACATTGTGACAGGCAGCAAGATGAAGAGAATAGGTTGTATGGGTTCTATGGGCTCACCTCCGCCAGTCTTTCAAGGTTTATTCTAAGAATTCCTTTAACACATTAGGAGGTGAAAAAAATATATTAAAAAATGATCAGATTTTGAAATTAAAATATGTATATATTGATATATATGTCACTGTTTACAAGTTGTCTCTTGTGATTGGGACACACAGAGAAAGAAAAATTATAGTTTAGCAAAAAGCAGGTGTTACATTTAGGAACATCTCTCAGCACCGTTGATGTGGCTGTCCTTCCACTGACATTCTCAGCCACGGTGACCTTGTGTGGTCCCAGACCTTCTGATTGTTTCCCAGGTTGTTAGGTCCCAGGGTCTCTTCACCACACAAACAACCCACACATATAAATTGACATTATGAGGTTTCTTGGCACTTCTGCCTGAAGATGGTAAGCCATGCTCCAATGTCACACACAATTTACCTATTTGGGGTTGTTACCTTGTGTTTATCACTGATCCAAATTGTAATTTACTAATGTTGCTGATCCAGGGCACCTCTCCCTTTAAAATATGTATTGAAGGGAGGGAGGCTGTCCCACATAAATATCATCAAAGTATTCTGGCTGAATATCAGACACAGAGTTAAACTCCTTTTTGGTGTCTAATACTGATTTTATTCTCATGGGATGTTATGAAACCAGGGCTGTACTGCTGTGAGCAATTTTATGCTGGCTTTGGTTCAGGCTAGTCATCTGTTGCACTGGAAGATTGAGGAAATATATGTTTAAAGGGAGAGGTATACATGCTGTGTTAAATTAACTGGCCTGATGTACCAACCTCTGATGGTATGTGTAACATGAAGGCAATTAGAAAGAAACATAAGTGTAATGTGTTGTTGTTGTTTCCTATCCCCTTGTGTAAAGATTACACAAATTCCATGAGTCCATGCTCCTTGAGCTGTTTGATAATAAGCAGCTGCCTCTCCCAAAGGTCTTGTTTAGTGCATCTAATGCAAGCCAAAATGTAATAGTAACATGTGCAAAATAAGGAAACATCAAATTGTAATCCATATATTTCCTAGAATTTCCCAAAGTCTACATAGATGTTATCATAAATGTTGATGGTCAGATTGCCATGATCCGAGCCCTGTTGTGGTCGCCATCTGTTAGATAGCTCCAAGTTTCTTCACTGAACATTTGAGACCTCAGTTTATGTCAGAGGTGTCTCCTGATTGGCTGTACAATTTGTTTATGAAATGTTGATATTTGTTCTGATAGATGGTAGACTTATGTGTGCTACACTTGCTGTAACAGAATTCCATGTGAGCTTGGTTCAATTACTTCTTGCTTCCATTGTATAAGAATGTATTCCAATAAATATTTCCATTTTATTTGGAAGGCTTCCATTCCTTTCTGTGTGGAGACACAGCAAGTGAACTATGTTACATATATGCTGAGGTCCAATATGCAAGCTGGTAGCCATCCAACAAGAACTAATACAATACTGTCCATTACTGAACAACGGCTTCATGCTTCAATGTTGAACTTGATTTGCTCAGAGATTCAACTTTACACCACAAGGACTGAAATCTGTAAAGTTTCTAGAAGCACAGCTTTGGCAGCAGCTTTAGAGACTGAACTGGGGTTGGGCAACATGTGATCACCCATTTTTGAAATTCCATTAGGGAGCTAATAGCTATTTCTTTACATTTTTTTACTCCTAAGGTAGCAAGAAATCCAAATAAGTTATTGAGTTCAATTTACTTAATTGGTCTTCTCACCCCTAGCTAAACTTCATTTTATATTTGTTAATTTCAAATAAACCTTTTACTCACTCCAGTAATTCCAAGTAAATCACAAACATTGTGAGACATAGAAGGGCGAAGTAAGAGATGGTCAAAAGTAAATAAAGACAGAAATCATAGAGGGGATAGGATTGAGTTTATTTCACTGAGGGAGGGGCAACCACAAAATATATTGTCACTGACTTGAATACAACTAAGGAACAAAATGGGGAGTGTGGAGAGACTCAGTGGGAACAACAAATGCAGAAACAACAACAAAAATAAAGTAAACATTAAAAAAATAGTTTTTTATTTATCATTTGCTCCGGAGGGCTAGAGAAAGGGAAGAGGAATCAAGGACTTGTCATAATTGGAGGACCGCCGCGACGGGGGATGTGGGTGTAGGTTTAGGCGTGGTCGCGGGAGTGCATGTACTTGAGCAGGTCAATCACCCTGCAGCTGTAGCCATACTCGTTGTCGTACCTGCGCAACAAATCAACATTCAACTCAGTGCAACAAGGGGCGAGATGGAAGTACAAAATATTGTGAACTATAACATTGATAGCAGCCAAGTTTGTTTTGTTCAACAATGTACAGGCAGACTTCTACGCAACAATTGAGTGGAGTTCCAAGGTTTTTACTTGAATTGAGATATAATTGAGAGAACACTCAGTTTTGTTGTGCCGACTCACCAAGAGACGAGCTTGACAAACTTCTTGGTGAGG
Source organism: Cordylochernes scorpioides (assembly GCA_030710605.1). NCBI lineage: Eukaryota > Metazoa > Arthropoda > Arachnida > Pseudoscorpiones > Chernetidae > Cordylochernes > Cordylochernes scorpioides. The sequence goes on from CP092868.1 coordinate 1,943,294, forward strand.
GAGATGCCGGCCTTGGCATCGAAGATGCTGCTGCGGGTGTCACCCAGGAAGTCGGAGGAGACCACCTCATCCTCGGTGTAGCCCAAAATGCCCTTCCAGTTGTCAGACTCAGAAGCGGCCTTGATGGCAGCCTTGATATCGTCGTAGCTGGCCTCCTTGGCCAGGCGGCAGGTGAGGTCCACCACGGACACATCGGGCACCGGCACACGGAAGGCCATGCCGGTCAGCTTGCTGTTCAGCTCGGGGATCACCTTGCCCACAGCCTTGGCAGCGCCGGTGGAGGCGGGAATGATGTTCTGGCCAGCACCGCGGCCATCGCGCCACAGCTGTCAACACACCTCTGGTGGAACAACGTTTCCTCAGTGGAGCCAGGTACTGAGATGGTCAATAACTGATCACAGGAGGAAATTAATTATTTCTGCCAAGTCATCTAAGGCTGGGAATGAAGGAGGGAGATATTTAAAGGTGTTAACAATTGTCATCAGAAAGCTGCTATTTCATTAAGTTTGCTGTTAGAGAGTGTGAACAGCTCAGTTGGCACATCACCCACCAAGAGGGGCGGCTAGGGCCACACTTACCTTGGCAGAGGGGCCGTCCACAGTCTTCTGGGTGGCAGTGGTCGCGTGCACGGTGGTCATGAGACCCTCCTCAATGCCGAAGTTGTCGTTGATGACCTTGGCCAGGGGTGCCAGGCAGTTGGTGGTGCAAGAGGCGTTGCTCACCACGGTCATGCCAGAGTCGTAGCTCTGGTGGTTGACGCCCATGACAAACATGGGAGCGTCGGCCGAGGGGGCGGAGATCACCACCTTCTTGGCTCCACTCTCCAAGTGGGTCTGGCAACACCAGCACATACTTCAGCACCAAAGATGGGATTGTTGGTTAGAGCACTAAATCTATCTGATACATCTCAAGCCCATGTTAGAAATAAGCTTGATAGGGTTTCAAAATGAAATAGAAATTATAAGTATATGCGATACTACATGCATACTATAAGCAAATATAGTAGATTTGATGTTATGATATGCAAATAAGGCCTTGCTAGAAGGAAAGTGATTGAAGCCGGTACCTTGGACTTGTCAATGGTGGTGAAGACTCCAGTGGATTCCACCACGTACTCTGCTCCCACCTTGCCCCAGGGGATGCTGGCGGGGGACCTCCTGTGTTCACACAACAGTGGGGTTGTTCCTCTGAACCAACTGTTTGTCAGGTGACAATTCCAGTCCAACTACAGTAATGTAGCAACCAGGATTATGTGAGAGCTTCATTTCACCTCATCTTGTTCCTACAAGTAGCTAATAACTTATGTGAGAGCTTCCAGATACTGAGCAGTTTGACTACACCAGGACCCTATAGAGGGAATAATGATATTCATTGAGAGATTGGTCAACTTTACAACAGAGAAAACCTCTGTAGGCCGACAATTTCTGAGCTTAGAGTTTGCGCTCGTCCAAATCAGATAAAAAGAACAAATTTGTGTCTGATCTCATGGCATGGTCAGTCAGGATGATGGATTCAGCAAAACTGGGAGACATTGCTGCTGCTAGAGTAACTGTGGTAGAAGACAGCTGCTAGAGTAACTGTGGTAGACTGCTAGAGTATGGGTGTTAGAAGACAGCTTCTAGAGTAACTGTGGTAGACTGCTAGAGTATGGGTGGTAGAAGACAGCTTCTAGAGTAACTGTGGTAGGCTGCTAGGGTAACTGTGGTAGACTGCTAGAGTAACTGTGGTAGAAGACAGCTGCTAGAGTAACTGTGGTAGAAGACAGCAGCTAGAGTAACTGTGGTAGAAGACAGCAGCTAGAGTAACTGTGGTAGAAGACACCTGCTAGAGTAACTGTGGTAGAAGACAGCTGCTAGAGTAACTGTGGTAGAAAACAGCTGCTAGAGTAACTGTGGTAGAAGACAGCTGCTAGAGTAACTGTGGTAGAAGACAGCTGCAAGAGTAACTGTGGTAGACTGCTAGAGTAATTGTGGTAGAAGACAGCTGCTAGAGTAACTGTGGTAGAAGACAGCTGCTAGAGTAACTGTGGTAGAAGACACCTGCTAGAGTAACTGTGGTAGAAGACAGCTGCTAGAGTAACTGTGGTAGAAGACAGCTGCAAGAGTAACTGTGGTAGACTGCTAGAGTAACTGTGGTAGAAGACAGCTGCTAGAGTAACTGTGGTAGACTGCTAGAGTAACTGTGGTAGACTGCTAGAGTAACTGTGGTAGACTGCTAGAGTAACTGTGGTAGACTGCTAGAGTAACTGTGGTAGACTGCTAGAGTAACTGTGGTAGAAGACAGCTGCTAGAGTAACTGTGGTAGACTGCTAGAGTAACTGTGGTAGAAGACAGCTGCTAGAGTAACTGTGGTAGAAGACAGCTGCTAGAGTAACTGTGGTAGAAGACAGCTGCTAGAGTAACTGTGGTAGACTGCTAGAGTAACTGTGGTAGAAGACAGCTGCTAGAGTAACTGTGGTAGACTGCTAGAGTAACTGTGGTAGACTGCTAGAGTAACTGTGGTAGAAGACAGCAGCTAGAGTAACTGTGGTAGAAGACGGCTGCTAGAGTAACTGTGGTAGAAGATAGCTACTAGAGTAACTGTGGTAGAAGACAGCTGAAGAGGTGTGGTGGACAGATGTCATCCAAGCAGACAGACAGAGGTCACTCACTCCTGGAAGACATGGATCTTCTGTCCGTCCACCACCAGCATGCCGCCCTCCTCATGGACCTCTCCCTTGTAAACGCCATGGGTGGAGTCATACTTGAACATGTACACCTGGCAACACACCATGGGACACATTGCTGGGATGATGGGGTAGAGATCCCTTGAATCCCAGATATGTAAACAAAGACTGAACTACTTTGTACACATAGTGAGATCAAATGGTTTAAATAGATCTTGAATTTGGAGAAAATGGAATGAAGAGAGGAAGACCTGCAATGAGCTGGAGGTCACTAGATGAGCTGTAAACAATAGTCACTACCAGATCAAATTGAAAAATGTCTGTCCAGTGTCACCAAAATTTTACTTGATGGAAACTAGCAGCAACAGGAAAGATGACATAATAAGTTCATACTTAAAAATTAAGACGTGAAGAATTTTTTAATAAAATTTGTTCAACCAAGAAATTTCTTCAAAATTGTATTTGCATACCTCCCATTTAAGGAAGCTTAAGCTAACAATTACTGTTGATAAGTTGCCAGTGCTAATCCAACAAGAACCTGCTGGGAAATATGTAAAAAGGTTGTAGCGTTATTTTATGCTGAGAACAATTTTAGCAAAATATCTGTCAAAAGGAGATTATCTCCAGGATATTGAGGCGGCACCACTATGCAACAGTGGTAGATCTATGTAAAATAGAAGCGGAGGTATGCAACACTCACCATGTAGTTGACGTCAATGAAGGGGTCGTTGATGGCAACCACCGACACTCCCTTGGCCATGGCCGCCCTCAGCACCAGACGACCAATGCGGCCAAATCTACACACCAACAATATCATGAGTAAATCCACAGACCAACTTGGGTCTATCTTGAAAGCTATCATACTGCAATGATAAAGCGGTTTTCCAGTTCAAACTACCATACTGCTGTAATTGGTATAAAAGAAAAACATCCCAATGCACTATTACAGCGGTATGGTAAACTTGTGAAACTGGTGGGAGGGTTCACCACTGATGAGCCAGGCCCTCCCATTTATCATTGCAGTAAGGGCAGTAGATATTGTTTTAATTCAAAAATAGAATTTCTTATTACAGATGGTGAGGTAATGCATCATACTGACTGTTAGCTAACCTAGTGTCCCCCTTTAGTCACTTTGGGAAATAGTTAAAACTGAAGTAAATGAATGAAGTTTGAGGTGTTCTCATTGTGGGAGTTTACAGTGACTGGAACACTGGGTGGAAACATGCAAAATATGAAGTCCACTCACCCGTTGATTCCAACCTTTGCCATTGCAGTAAGAAGTTGTTGGTTGACTCGGGGTTACCTGCAACATTTGATAGAAGTTAGTCAACACAGCAATTGTCAACTACAAACTGTACAATAACATTTCAATCAACTCTGAGATAACAATTCATTATTGAAATGATTTAAGTTCTCACATGGGAGAGAGAAGTTAGATACCAACTGGGAAATAAAAGTGTCGCCTTAAAAACTGAGTTAAAGGAGGGAATCACAGCAGCTAGTGGGATCACATCTTGGGATGATGCCAGGAAACCATTTGTTCAGGGCTATGTACATGCTGCTTCACATCTACCTAGCTACTGCCAGTCCTGAACAAATATTGTTACTAAACTATAGCAACAACCTCGTAGAAACAATTGTGTAAATAGAAGAAATACGACATCAAAATCACAAATTAATTCTCCACCCAACAATCAAATAACGGAAAGTTACTTCGACACAAATACATGTAAATTCGATTTTCAAGACGCTGACAATGCAATTTTTTCTGAAAATTCGCGAGACATCGCGGAAAAAATAATATGTTGGAATATAAATGGTTTCTATAGGATTCTTTCGATATTTCCACTCCTCGAGCACATAAAGAATTACGAAATTTTTGCTCTACTTGAAACATGGTGCCTGAAAATTCAGAAAAGGATGGCACTTGGTTATCTATTTTCTTATCAACAAACACAAGAGCCCTCCAACATGTTATCTGTTTGATATTTGTATACCTTCCTCCAAACCAAATACAGCTGCATAACTTAGATAAACTGTCTCCATATATTCAAAAGCAAATAGCAGATGAAATTTTTTTAGAGAAAACCACACCAAGATGCTCTGCGGTGAGGACCCGATTTGTACCTTCTGTAATTCAAAACTAAAAAATGAAATCACTCACTATATTTTTGATTGCTATGCTCTGAAAGAAGAACCCTTATGCTCAAAACTGGGCAACTCTGTGCTTCACTTCCATCAATAATTGACAATATGACCCAGAATAAGTATATTGCTGCGGCGTTTTATGGTTTCCACAAGTCCATATCTCAGAAGAAGGCCAAGTGACACTCACTCCTCACTTTCTTACTGCTACCCTTTTTGTGTTGTTTTTCTTGCTTCCCTCTTTCTCTTTCTTGTTTTTTTTTTTTTTTTTTTTTCCTTTTCTTCTGTATATATCGCTATTTCCTTTGTTTCACTGCTTTGTTCTTATGCATACCTCTGGTGAATCCTGTATAGGGTCAGTGACCCTGAATAAAGGCTTTTTGTTGTTGTTGTTACTAAACTATACCATCAATCTTCCAATATACCACTAGTAAATTAAAGGAAAGAAGTTTATTAAGAAATATGTGATTTGCATAGAAAGATCCCAAAATTGTGTAAGCTAGAGGGGACCTTCCAGCACTGCCATGTCTGTATATATCCAGCTTCCCAAGTTCTCCTAGAGAGAGAAAAGCACAAGGTAATAAGACCAAATCTAAATAAATAAATAGTGTGTGATGTTTCGGTAACAGCGTTGTTACCATCTTTAGACAAAAGTATTGAATGCGAAATTTTACCACAGGATTTTTAAATAGGTAACTATTTATGTTATCAAGTGTTTAAACAAGATAACAGATAATAAGAAGATATTTTTCTGAGAAATACAGAATATTATTCTTAGAATTAGAAGTGGAATAACCCCACTTTTTTTTTTTAGATATAATTAAAAGCATATCTATAAATATTATTTATATTTCCTCTTTCTTCAATTCTGTTAATTTTAGCAAATTTCTTTTGAATGAAAAAGGCTTCTTTAAATTGTCTCTTAAAATATTTTTTTGAAATGGGATAGAATTGAGAATTCTTTACTTGTTGAACATAGAAAAATCACAGGGGTTAATAATTTTAGCCTAAAAGAAACATAGATACTAGATTATGAGATATAGCAAACTAACAAAGATTGGTATTTCCACAATGTGCTATATCTAACACAGTGTTCCTTGAGCCAAAGACACCTGGGTTTTACAGAGTAAAGTACTGAGCAGCCAAGATTGGTGATGTAAGTTTGGATGGAGTCATAGGATTGAGTTCAGAGGGCTATCACAACTACATGTTGAGTCCTCTAGCAAATATTTCACATTTAGTAATCAAAATGATAAAATATTTATAAAACATCAACAACAACCAAAACATATCCTGAGTATATCTGAGGAGAGTTAAGTTTCCAAATGTGCAAATTAAATTGTTCAGTTCTAACCTGATCTCAGCAAGAAGAAACAATGTTCAAACATTCAAATTGAATCCTGATGTGAGCAAGAAGGAACAATGTTCAAACGTGCAAATTAAATCCTGATCTAAGAAAGAAAAAACAATGTTCAAACATGCATATTAAATCCTGATGTCAGCAAGAAGGAACCAGCCTGAGAAACCAACCTGAGGAAGTGGGCGGTGGGAGTATTCCTGAACCAGGGCGACCAGCTTATATACCTGTTGCTGCCGCTATTCTGGGAATGGGGGCTCCCCCTATGATAAATAACTTAACCATGACCTACATTATCCCCCTCCCCATCCCCCATGGGGAGACAACACATTGGTGTTATGGAGTGGGTGCACTTTCTACTGTGTCCAGGATTGTACATTCTCTGTAACCCTGTTGTTAGTGTCCATAAAGTTACTTTTGGGGACACTATGGACAAATATTCTCCAATTTAAACTGATGTTTGGTCCATATAGTGTCCTCAGCAGAACTTGATACAGAAGTGGCTTGCCAGTGCCTTCTCCTTTCTATGGTGTTTGGCCATTCCTCCTTTTGGGGTGATTTCTCCCTTCAAGGACAAGAGAGTTTCATTACAAGAATGAAGCTTATTCCAGCCTGTTGTGTTGCCATTAGTATGTTGTGTTGCATGGAGTTAGTGTATCTGTCACCCTAGTGACAAGTATTTATTCACATCTTGCACCCAGCACTGAGCTACACCAATGTGGTGCAGTGTACGAGCATTCCTCCAGTGGGACGCCGCAGCCCGCCTCCAAGACCAACAGCATCAACGGCGAACCTTCCAGCTCCCCAGTGTCCCCGGAGGCTGAGGACCCGGCCACTCACCTCTAGCCTTGGTCACACATTGTGAGAACAAATGTTGATTGCCTTGTTGGAACACTGTTTAACAGCCAATTTTGGTACATTCCAACTTCCATATTTACATATATAATTTGTTATATTTTGATTCGTGGCCAGGGAAATTATTCTCTATTCAGTAAAACCTCTCTATAGCAAACACCAATGGGACACTATACAGCCAATGTATTATAAACTAAAAATAAGGTTAATTATAAGGCCCAGGTTTGTTTTAGTGAGGTTTTACTTGTGTAGTATGGCAAGTTACAGACAGGTAGAGTGTCCTACTGTGTTTGTTTAAAGGGACATGTGTGCTATCTATGTTTACACCCCCTGTACAGCTGCCAGAGTTTTGTTGTGTTTGCCATCTATGTACATAACATTTATAATCTGTGATTTATTTGTTGTAACTTGACCAACCAAAGTAACACCCTAGTCTCATTGTTTGTTTCATTGTTGGGAAGCAGGAGAAAAGTTCTGTAGACCGGACAATTATATAAGAGAGTCTGCATTGGAAATTGAAGCAAACAAGATGAGATCCAATGTTTACATGTATTTAAATAACCTTGAAATGTTAACATTGTGAAGTTGTGTAAAATGGACACAACATTAGGTTCAAACAATTCTTGTCCAACAGAGGTGCCATTAGCCATTGCAGTTGTTTGTAGTGGCGGCACCAGGTGAGGTCAACACTTGTACAAGCCATTAAAGTCAGTTCAGCTGTGGAACAACAGCAGTACCAAGTGGGTATTGTTCCATGTTAAGTGATATTCAATTGTAGAAAGTTTGTAAATGTATTTATTTCATACTAAACATTTATGTATTTGCAACACTAGAGATGTAATTGCATGGAATTTTATAAGTTGACCTGCAGCATCAGTAGACTCCATACACTGTTGGTCAACTTTCCTTCAAGATCTCAGCGAGGTGAAATTCTCCATTGGGCTGTTGGCAGGTTTCAATTCAGGAAATGGAACAGATCTTACAACATCAGAGAACCTGTAGAACACAGCTTCGGAACAAGTCAATATTTCAATGTTGTTGGTGATTCCATCATTCCTCCATTACAACGGTGGTTCTGAGAACAATTCCACAATATATCAATCAGGATAATAAGTTTCTTCATCAGTTTACAATGGCTTCATCTCATTTCAACTTGATAGAGAAATGATGGCATGATAGCTATATAATGGTGGCTTCAAGGTGAGGTTTGGACCACAACTTGGGTCGTAGGTTTTGTTGGAGAGGGAGTGAAGTCTTACTGCACTGTAGCTTCCTCCCCTGTTGATACATCCATTGACCACAAGAGCCGTAGGTTTTGTTGGAGAGGGAGTGAAGTCTTACTGCACTGTAGCTTCCTCCCCTGTTGATACATCCATTGACCACAAGAGCCGTAGGTTTTGTTGGAGAGGGAGTGAAGTCTTGCTGCACTGTAGCTTCCTCCCCTGTTGATACATCCATTGACCACAAGAGCCGTAGGTTTTGTTGGAGAGGGAGTGAAGTCTTGCTGCACTGTAGCTTCCTCCCCTGTTGATACATCCATTGACCACAAGAGCCGTAGGTTTTGTTGGAGAGGGAGTGAAGTCTTGCTGCACTGTAGCTTCCTCCCCTGTTGATACATCCATTGACCACAAGAGCCGTAGGTTTTGTTGGAGAGGGAGTGAAGTCTTGCTGCACTGTAGCTTCCTCCCCCGTTGATGACCACAAGTTGGTCGGACAGATTTACATACCATTGAATGTGAAGTATTCACATTTCTGTCTGATGATGGTAACAATGCTGCTGCTGAAATGTTACATAGATTTTATTTATTTGGATGTGTGGCCTTGTTACCTAATGTGTATTTCTCTAATCTTTAATCCCAATTGTGGTTTATCAAAATTTCCAACAGCAATCTATGTTGAGGTTGTTTTGTTCTTTGAGGAGTTTGTCACTGGTCCTACTGTGGGTGCTATCACAAAGCTTACATCTTCATGAGGAATATTTCAGTGAGAAATTGTGCTACTTGAATATCTGAGATTTCCTTTTTTTCTCTTTAAGGCCAACTTCAGCCGTGTTTATATATTTGTGAATAAAGTCAATGGAAGGCATCCAGTGCTGTGTAGCACCAATGTTCTATCATTTGTGTGGGAAACCATTAGGTCTGGGAGCAGTGAATTCTGTTTTCTCCACCTTCAATTTGTGTTTGCTGGAAGGTTGTAGTGAACAACTGTTGTTGCATAATTAGACATATTTGCATGTCACTGGGACAATAACTTGGGAGCCACTTTAAGAAAACTTTTGTTTGATATGAATGTTCTAACCACAAATTCCATCTATCTCCATGTGGCAGACTTGAAGATGGAGAGAATGGGTTGTAATTATAGTTTAGTTTCTCCTACCTGTGTTCTATGGGCTCACCTCCGCCAGTCTTTAAAGGTTTATTCTAGGCATTCCTTTAACACATTGGTATATAAAAAAATATATTAAAAAATGATCAGGTGTTGATATGTCGATGTTTCCAAGTTGTTTCTTGTGATTGGGTCACACAGAGAAAGGAAACTTATAGTTTAGCAAAAAGCAGGTGTTACATTCAGGAACATCTCTCAGCACCGTTGATGTGGCTGTCCTTCCACTGACATTCTCAGCCACGGTGACCTTGTGTGGTCCCAGACCTTCTGATTGTTTCCCAGCTTGTTAGGTCCCAGGGTCTCTTCACCACACAAACTACCCACACAATTATAGATTGACATTATGAGGTTTCTTGGCACTTCTGCCTGAAGATGGTAAGCCATGCTCCAATGTCACACACAATTTACCTAATTGGTGTTGTTACCTTGTGTTTATCACTGATCCAAATTGTACTTTACTAATGTTGCTGATCCAGGGCACCTCTCCCTTTAAAAAATGTATTGAAGGGAGGAAGGCTGTCCCACATGAATATCATCAAAGTCTTCTTCTTCTTCTTTCTTATCTCCACACTGGGTGAACTAGATTGCGTCTGCCTTTGTCATTAAGACTGGGAGCACTACTCAGTAGCAGGCCGACTTAGCTCCAAAAGAAATGGCCGCCTCTGACATGAGGAACAGACGCCATGTGTAGCCGCTCCTAACATGGAGTACGAACGCTGCTCATCCCGTATTCCTGGATTAGGAGCCCTTACAGGGTACTATCAGCTGGGCCAGCTGAGCCCAGGTTTTTTGGTGAGCTTGTTATTGCTCCCCCTCCTCCTTTTTCATCCGGGCTTGAGACCGGCAAAGGCGGAGTTGTCATCGAAGTATTCTGGCTGAATATCAGACACAGAGTTAAACTCCTTTTTGGTGGCTAATACTGATTTCATTCCCATGGGATGTTATGGAACCAGGGCTGTACCATAGTCCATTGTATGCTGGCTTTGGTTCAGGCTAGTCATCTGTTGTACTGGAAGATTGAGGAAATATTTTTTTAAAGGGAGAGGTATACATGCTTTTTTTTAAATCAACTGGCCTGATGTACAAACCTCTGATGCCATGTGTAACATGGAGGCGGCTAGAAAAAAACATAAGTGTAATGTGTTGTTTCTGATCCCCTTGTGTAAAGATCACAAAAATTCCATGATTCCATGCTCCTTGAGCTGTTTGATGATAACCTTCTCCCAAAGGTCCTGCTTAGTGCATCCAATGCAAGCCAAAATGTAAAAAGTAACATGTGCAAAATGGGGAAACAACAAATTGTAATCCATATATTTCCTAGAATTTCCCACAGTCTACATAGATGTTATCATAAATGTTCATGGTCAGATTGCCATGATCCGAGCCCTGTTGTGGTCGCCATCTGATAGATAGCTCCAAGTTTCTTCACTGAACATCTGAGACCTCAGTTTATGTCAGAGGTGTCTCCTGATTGGCTGTACAATTTGTTTATGAAATGTTGATATTTGTTCTGATAGATGGTAGACTTGTGTGTGCTACACTTGCTGTAACAGAATTCCATGTGAGCTTGGTTCAATTACTTCTTGCTTCCATTGTATAAGAATGTATTCCAATAAATATTTCCATTTTATTTGGAAGGCTTCCATTCCTTTCTCTCCACACAGCAAGTGGACTATGTTACATATATGCTGAGGTCCAATATGCAAGCTGGTAGCCAACCAACAAGAACTAATACAAAATAACAAAATTTATCCCACTTGCCCAAAATGTAGTTTGGTACCTATAGCTCCAGAACACATTTTGGCTTGCATTAGATGCACTAAACGGGACCTTTGGGAGAGGCCGCTGCTCATCATAAAACAGCTCGAGGAGCATGAACTCATGGAATTCGTGTAATCTTTACACAAGGGGATAAGAAACAACAACTAATACAATACTGTCCATTACTGAACAACGGCTTCATGCCTCAATGTTGAACTTGATTTGCTCAGAGATTCAACTTTACACCACAAGGACTGAAATCTGTAAAGTTTCTAGAAGCACAGCTTTGACAGCAGCTTTAGAGACTGAACTGGGGTTGGGCAACATGTGATCAACCTTTTTTGAAATTCCATTAGGGAGCTAATAGCCATTTCTTTACATTTTTTTACTCCTAAGGTAGCAAGAAATCCAAATAAGTTATTGAGTTCAATTTACTTAATTGGTCTTCTCACCCCTAGCTAAAATCTATTTTATATTTTTCCATTTCTAATAAACCTTTTACTCACTCCAGTAATTCTAAGTAAATCACAAACATTGTGAGACATAGAAGGGTGAAGTAAGAGATGGTCAAAAGTAAATAAAGACAGAAATCATAGAGGGGATAGGATTGAGTTTATTTCACTGAGGGAGGGGCAACCACAAAATATATTGTGACTGACTTGAATACAACTAAGGAACAAAATGGGGAGTGTGGAGAGACTCAGTGGAAAAAACAAATGCAGAAACAACAACAAAAACAAAGTAAACATTAAAAAAATAGTTTTGTATTTATCATTTGCTCCAGAGGGCTAGAGAAAGGGAAGAGGAATCAAGGACTTGTCATAATTGGGGGACCGCCGCGACGGGGGATGTGGGTGTAGGTTTAGGCGTGGTCGCGGGAGTGCATGTACTTGAGCAGGTCAATCACCCTGCAGCTGTAGCCATACTCGTTGTCGTACCTGCGCAACAGATCAACTCAGTGCAACAAGGGCGAAATGGAAGTAAAAAAAGATTGTGAACTATAACACTGATAGCAGCCAAGTTTGTTTTGTTCAACAATGTACAGGCAGACTTCTACGCAACAATTGAGTGGAGTTCCAAGGTTTTCACTTGAATTGAGATATAATTGAGAGAACACTCAGTTTTGTTGTGTCGACTCACCAGGAGACGAGCTTGACAAAGTTCTTGGTGAGGGAGATGCCGGCCTTGGCATCGAAGATGCTGCTGCGGGTGTCACCCAGGAAGTCGGAGGAGACCACCTCATCCTCGGTGTAGCCCAAAATGCCCTTCCAGTTGTCAGACTCAGAAGCGGCCTTGATGGCAGCCTTGATCTCGTCGTAGCTGGCCTCCTTGGCCAGGCGGCAGGTGAGGTCCACCACGGACACATCGGGCACCGGCACACGGAAGGCCATGCCGGTCAGCTTGCCGTTCAGCTCGGGGATCACCTTGCCCACAGCCTTGGCAGCGCCGGTGGAGGCGGGAATGATGTTCTGGCCAGCACCGCGGCCATCACGCCACAGCTGCCAACACATGTCACCTCTGATGGACAAGTTTCCTCAGTGGAGCCAGGTACTGAGATGGTCAATAACTGATCACAGGAGGAAATTAATTATTTCTGCCAAGTCATCTAAGGCTGGGAAAGAAGGAGGGAGATATTTAAAGGTGTTAACAATTGTCAGTAGAAAGCTACTATTTCATTAAGTTTGCTGTTAAAGAGTGTGAACAGCTCAGTTGGCACATCACCCACCAAGAAGGGCGGCTAGGGCCACACTTACCTTGGCAGAGGGGCCGTCCACAGTCTTCTGGGTGGCAGTGACGGCGTGCACGGTGGTCATGAGACCCTCCTCAATGCCGAAGTTGTCGTTGATGACCTTGGCCAGGGGTGCCAGGCAGTTGGTGGTGCAGGAGGCGTTGCTCACCACGGTCATGCCAGAGTCGTAGCTCTGGTGGTTGACGCCCATGACAAACATGGGAGCGTCGGCCGAGGGGGCGGAGATCACCACCTTCTTGGCTCCACTCTCCAAGTGGGTCTGGCAACACCAGCACATACTTCAGCAACAAAGATGGGATTGTTGGTTAGAGCACTAAATCTAACTGATACATCTCAAGCACATGTTAGAAATAAGCTTGATAGGGCTTTCTACTACATGCATACTATAAGCAAATATAGTAGATTTGATGTTCTGATATGCAAATAAGGCCTTGCTAGAAGGAAAGTGAATGAAGCCGGTACCTTGGACTTGTCAATGGTGGTGAAGACTCCAGTGGATTCCACCACGTACTCTGCTCCCACCTTGCCCCAGGGGATGCTGGCGGGGGACTTCCTGTGTGCACACAACAGTGGGGTTGTTCCTCTGAACCAACTGTTTGTCAGGTGACAATTCCAGTCCAACTACAGTAATGTAGCAACCAGGATTATGTGAGAGCTTCATTTCACCTCATCTTGTTCCTACAAGTAGCTAATAACTTATGTGAGAGCTTCAAGCTACTGAGCAGTTTGACTACACCAGGACCCTATAGAGGGAATAATGATATTCATTGAGAGATTGGTCAACTTTACAACAGAGAAAACCTCTGTAGGCCGACAATTTCTGAGCTTACATTATGTTCTCGTCTAAATCAGATAAAGAGAACAAGATTGTGTCTGATCTCATGGCATGGTCAGTCAGGATGATGGATTCGGCAAAACTGGGAGACATTGCTGCTGCTAGAGTAACTGTGGTAGAAGACAGCTGCTAGAGTAACTGTGGTAGAAGACACCTGCTAGAGTAACTCTGGTAAAAGACAGCTGCTAGAGTAACTGTGGTAGAAGACAGCTGCTAGAGTAACTGTGGTAGAAGACAGCTGCAAGAGTAACTGTGGTAGACTGCTAGAGTAACTGTGGTAGAAGACAGCTGCTAGAGTAACTGTGGTAGAAGACAGCTGCTAGAGTAACTGTGGTAGACTGCTAGAGTAACTGTGGTAGACTGCTAGAGTAACTGTGGTAGACTGCTAGAGTAACTGTGGTAGACTGCTAGAGTAACTGTGGTAGAAGACAGCTGAGGAGGTGTGGTGGACAGATGTCATCCATGCAGACAGACAGAGGTCACTTACTCCTGGAAGACATGGATCTTCTGTCCATCCACCACCAGCATGCCGCCCTCCTCATGGACCTCTCCCTTGTAACGGCCATGGGTGGAGTCATACTTGAACATGTACACCTGGCAACACACCATGGAGCACATTGCTGGGATGATGGGGTAGAGATCCCTAGAATTCCAAATATGTAAACAAAGGAAATGTATGTAAACAATGTAAGCTTAGGGCTAACAATTACTGTTGATAAGTTACCACAACTTGCGCTAATCCAACAAGTTCCTGCGGGGAAATATGTAAAAAGGTTATAGCGTTATTTTATGCTGAGAGAACAATTTTAGCAAAATATACCTGTCAAAAAGAGTTTATCTTCAGGCGGCACCACTATGCAACAGTGGTAGATCTATGTAAAATAGAAGCGGAGGTATGCAACACTCACCATGTAGTTGACGTCAATGAAGGGGTCGTTGATGGCAACCACCGACACTCCCTTGGCCATGGCGGCCCTCAGCACCAGACGACCAATGCGGCCAAATCTACACATCAACAATCTCATGAGTAAATCCACACAACAACTTGGGTCTATCTTGAAAGCTATTTTACTGCAATGATAAAGGGGTTTTTCACAGCTGTTTTTCCAGTTCAAACTACCATACTGCTGTAATTGGTATAAAAGTAAACAGCCCAATGCACTATTACAGCGGTATGGTAAACTTGTGAAACTGTGGGAGGGTTCACCACTGATGAGCCAGGCCCTCCCATTTATCATTGCAGTAAGGGCAGTAGATATTGTTTTAATTCAAAAATAGAATTTCTTATTACAGATGCTGAGCTAATGCATCACACTGACTGTTAGCTAACCTATTGTCCCCCTTTAGTCACTTTGGGAAATAGTTAAAACTGAAGTAAATGAATGAAGTTTGAGGTGTTCTAATTGTGGGAGTTTACAGTGACTGGAACACTGGGTGGAAACATGCAAAATATGAAGTCCACTCACCCGTTGATTCCAACCTTTGCCATTGCAGTAAGAAGTTGTTGGTTGACTCGGGGTTACCTGCAACATTTGATAGAAGTTAGTCAACACAGCAATTGTCAACTACAAACTGTACAATAACATTTCAATTAACTCTGAGATTTATTTATTTATGCTTATGAGGTGATACAGCAGCGTATTTACAATTAGAGAGGAGACAAAATGAATGTCCAGTAGCTGCTGTATTGTCCGTGAGGTCAGACGTACGGACCTCTGTGGTGTTGATCTCTTGGCGGAACGACTTGGAATTCAATTATTGAAATGATTTAACTTCTCTCATGGGAGAGAGAAGTTAGATACCAACTGGGAAATAAAAGTGTCGCCTTAAAAACTGATTTAAGGAGGGAATCACAGCAGCTAGTGGGATCACATCTTGGGATGATGCCAGGGAACCATTTGTCAGGGCTATGTACATGCTGCTTCACATCTACCTAGCTACTGCCAGTCCTGAACAAATGTTGTTACTAAACTATACCACCAATCTTCCAATATACCACTGGTAAATTAAAGGAAAGAGGTTTATTAAGAAATGTGTGATTTGCATAGCAAGATCCCAAAATTGTGTAAGCTGCCACGGCAGCCTTCCGAGTTCTCCTAGATAGAGAAGTTACAGACATCTCCTCAAACCACTCAAAATAAGATCACAATGCCATCTACATGAAAGAGGGAATTGGTACATTAAACAGTTTAATAAGTCAAAGAATCTAAAAGTTTCTAATTCTAAAAATAAAAAAAAATTGTTTAAATTGTCAAAAAAAAAAAATTGTCTAAGAGTTCAATGCAGAGACAAATTGTAGGAGTGGGCAAGCACCAAATGTCCCAATAATCCAGTAAGTACAAGAATCGAGCGAGGAAGGTCACCAAAAGGTAACTCACAGAGAGAGAGGAGAAGTCACCTTACCACCAGCCAGGCTGACTAGGAATGAAGGTGACACGGAGGCTGGCACAGAGGGAAGTGGGAAGCAGGCCAAGTGTGCAGCCTACAATATCTCTTGTTTAATTTGAACCTCCCCCCACTGGGGGCACAAAACCTTCTTGGGCTGGTGAATCACAGCATCCCCCCAAGTTGAAGAAAATTCTAATTCTCCTCAAAAAGTATCAAAAATCTTTGAGAGAGAGAGAGAGAGAGAGAGAAATAAAAAGCTCTTAAGACATGCTAAATGCTTATCTCACTTATGGAAAATGTTGGTATATTTTCTGTGGTGAAACCTTTTACTATTAACAAACCTAAAACGATTCTCCAATGCTGAACCAATGTTCACAGGACAGCTCAGTTCTATCACAGAATCTTGTGAACTGAGGAACCAACCAGCTCAATTCTCCTCAATAGGAATCATCAGCTGGGGAGAAGAAAGCAATCAGGAGATAAGGGCTAGCAGCAACAAGCCAATTTCTAATTGTGGAAACCCATTGCTTTTGGTGTTTGGCAAACCTCCTGTGGTAGAACTACTGGGAGTGAACAACCATTTGGTGGCCATTACATAGTGTGCTGCTGCTTCAACACCTGAGTTCTGTTTTATCCCCTAGTGGGAGATTACACAAATTCTACAAGCCCACACTGAGTTCTAAGTAAGTGCAGTCAAGACACCAAGATTTCATGTTGTTATAATCATGTTTAGTGTGTAAAGTGAAACTTTAGAATGTTATAAGCTGCTGTTATAAAAGACAATGTTATAGCGAGGGTTCTAATGTATTTAGAATGTAAATTATTTACATATATAAGAATATGCAGCATTTATTGTGAAATGTTCACTGTTTAGCTATATGGAGAAATATAGCAAACTAACAAGGATGGGAATTTCCACAATGTGCAATATCTAACACTGTGGTCCTTGAGCCAAAGACACCTGAGTTTTACAGAGTAAAGTACTGAGCAGCCAGGATTGGAGATGTAAGTTTGGATGGAGTGATAGGATTGACAATGTTGTTGCCGAAACGTCACACACTAATAAATTATTTGGATTAGGTCTTATTTTCTTTTATTATTAAAATTATAAAATCTTTAAAAAAAAAAACATCAACAACACCTAAAACATATCCTGAGTATATCTGAGGAGAGTTAAGTTTCCAAATGTGCAAATTAAACTGTTCAATCCTAACTTGATTTTATCTAGTTGGAACAATGTTCAAACGTGCAAATTAAACTGCTCAATCCTAAGTGAGCAAGAAGGAACAAAGTCCAAGAGACAACCCTGAACCAGGGGGACCAGCTTATATACCTGTTGCTGCCACTATTCTGGGAATGGGGGCTCCCCCTATGATCAATAACTGCACCATGGCCTACATTATCCCCCTCCACTATATTTGACCATGGAGTTATTCCTGGTTGTCACACATGCTACTATAAAATGGGTGACATGGGGATTTACAGTATCTGCCCAGACACTATGTCCGTCGCGCTTGGCAGAATCTTTC
>CP092868.1:1961063-1985859 GCA_030710605.1 Cordylochernes scorpioides
TATGTAAAATAGAAGCGGAGGTATGCAACACTCACCATGTAGTTGACGTCAATGAAGGGTCGTTGATGGCAACCACCGACACTCCCTTGGCCATGGCGGCCCTCAGCACCAAACGACCAATGCGGCCAAATCTAAACACCAACAATCTCATGAGTAAATCCACACACCAACTTGGGTCTATCTTGAAAGCTAAAATACTGCAATGATAAATTGGTTTTTCACAGCTGTTTTTCCAGTTCAAACTACCATACTGCTATAATTGGTATAAAAGCAAAACATCCCAATGCATTATTACAGTGGTATGGTAAACTTGTGAAACTGTGGGAGGGTTCACCACTGATGAGCCAGGCCCTCCCATTTATCATTGCAGTAAGGGCAGTAGATATTGTTTTAATTCAAAAATAGAATTTCTTATTACAGATGGTGAGCTACTGTATCATACTGACTGTTAGCTAACCTATTGTCCCCCTTTAGTCTCTTTGGGAAATAGTTAAAACTGAAGTAAATGAATGAAGTTTGAGGTGTTCTCATTGTGGGAGTTTACAGTGACTGGAACACTGGGTGGAAACATGCAAAATATGAAGTCCACTCACCCGTTGATTCCAACCTTTGCCATTGCAGTAAGAAGTTGTTGGTTGACTCGGGGTTACCTGCAACATTTGATAGAAGTTAGTCAACACAGCAATTGTCAACTACAAACTGTACAATAACATTTCAATCAACTCTGAGATATCAATTCATTATTGAAATGATTCAAGTTCTCACATGGGAAAGAGAAGTTAGATACCAACTGGGAAATAAAATTGTCGCCTTAAAAACTGAGTTAAGGAGGGAATCACAGCAGCTAGTGGGATCACATCTTGGGATATTGCCAGGGAACCATTTGTTCAGGGCTATGTACATGCTGCTTCACATCTACCTAGCTACTGCCAGTCCTGAACAAACTATACCACCAATCTTCCAATATACCACTTGTAAATTAAAGGAAAGGGGTTTATTAAGAAATGTGTTTTGCATAGCAAGATCCCAAAATTGTGAAAGCTGCCACGGCAGCCTTCCGAGTTCTCCTAGAGAGAGAAGTTACAGACATATCCTCAAACCACTCAAAATAAGATCACAATGCCATCTACATGAAAGAGGGAATTGGTACATTAAACAGTTTAATAAGTCAAAGAATCTGAAAGTTTCTAATTCTAAAAATCAATAAAATTGTTTAAATTGTCAAAAAAAAAAAAATTGTCTAAGAGTTCAATGCAGAGACAAATTGTAGGAGTGGGCAAGCACCAAATGTCCCAATAATCCAGTAAGTACAAGAATCCAGCGAGGAAGGTCACCAGAAAGGTAACTCACAGAGAGAGAGGAGAAGTCACCTTACCACCAGCCAGGCTGACTAGGAATGAAGGTGACACGGAGGCTGGCACAGAGGGAAGTGGGGAAGCAGGCCAAGTGTGCAGCCTACAATATCTCTTGTTTAATTTGAACCTCCCCCCACTGGGGGCACAAAACCTTCTTGGGCTGGTGAATCACAGCATCCCCACAAGTTGAAGAAAATTCTAATTCTCCTCAAAAAGTATCAAAAATCTTTGAGAGAGAGAGAGAGAAATAAAAAGCTGTTAAGACATGCTAAATGCTTATCTCACTTATGGAAAATGTTGGTATATTTTCTGTGGTGAAACCTTTTACTATTAACAAACCTAAAACGATTCTCCAATGCTGAACCAATGTTCACAGGACAGCTCAGTTTTATCACAGAATCTTGTGAACTGAGGAACCAACCAGCTCAATTCTCCTCAATAGGAATCATCAGCTGGGGAGAAGAAAGCAATCAGGAGATTAGGGCTAGCAGCAACAAGCCAATTTCTAATTGTGGAAACCCATTGCTTTTGGTGTTGGGCAAACCTCCTGTGGTAGAACTACTGGGAGTGAACAACCATTTGGTGGCAATTACATAGTGTGCTGCTTCAACACCTGAGTTCTGTTGTATCCCCTTGTGGAAGATTACACAAATTCCACAAGCCCACGCTGAGTTCTAAGTAAGTGCAGTCAAGACACCAAGATTTTATGTTGTTATAATCATGTTTAGTGTGTAAAGTGAAACTTTAGAATGTTATAAGCTACTGTTATAAAAGACAATGTTATAGTGAGGGTCTACAGTATATAGAATGTAAATTATTTACATAAATAAGAATATGCAGCATTTATTGTGAAATGTTCACTGTTTAGCTCTATGGAGAAATATAGCAAACTAACAAGGATGGGAATTTCCACAATGTGCAATATCTAACATGGTGGTCCTTGAGCCAAGACACCCGAGTTTTACAGAGTAAAGTACTGAGCAGCCAGGATTGGAGATGTAAGTTTGGATGGAGTGATAGGATTGACAATGTTGTTGCCGAAACGTCACACACTAATAAATTATTTGGATTAGGTCTTGTTTTCTTTTATTATAATCTATAATCCAAATTGTGCTTTATCAATTTTTGGATTAGGTCTTATTTTCTTTAATTATTAAAATTATAAAATCTTTAAAAAAAAACATCAACAACACCTAAAACATATCCTGAGTATATCTGAGGAGAGTTAAGTTTCCAAATGTGCAAATTAAACTGTTCAATCCTAACTTGATTTTATCTAGTTGGAACAATGTTCAAACGTGCAAATTAAATTGTTCGGTTCTAACTTGATTTTATCTAGTTGGAACAATGTTCAAACGTGCAAATTAAACTGCTCAATCCTAAGTGAGCAAGAAGGAACAAAGTCCAAGAGACAACTCTGAACCAGGGGGACCAGCTTATATACCTGTTGCTGCCACTATTCTGGGAATGGGGGCTCCCCCTATGATCAATAACTGCCCCATGGCCTACATCCCCCCCCCCCCCCCCCCCCCACTATATTTGACCATGGAGTTATTCCTGGTTGTCACACATGCTACTATAAAATGGGTGACTAGGGGATTTAGAGTATCTGCCCAGACACTATGTCCGTCGCGCTTGGCAGAATCTTTCCTGCCCCACACTATTTTTCTTGTATTGGGTGCATTTTGTGAACTCACAAATTCTTTATAAATTATGATTCTTCAAGCAACAAATTTTCTAATATTCAGATAAACAGATCTCCACCCAACTTGTGAGTTTGACTGAAGCTAGCAAGTTTCCACCAACCTCAGGGATGTGACTGTACCAAGGTCAAAATGATGATTTTTGGACATTTCAAAAATTTCCAATTGCAAAGACCAAACATTTGTTTTAATACTTGTGATCAGACGTGGCCTTCTGCAGGTTGAGAAAGAGAGGGAATCATGTTTTAAGGCATGTTTGTGCCTGGAAGGAAAGAGATGACTGACACCATCACAAATGGTCAGTCGGCCATACTGCCAATTAGAATGCCTGGCCAATGGCTGAAATAAATGGAGCTAGTGCTCGAAGGACTAGTTCTTTAAAATTCCTGGATGGAAGAAATGGCATTTGGTCTCAATCCCAAGAATGGAAAACTCCATTGTACCTCCCAGTGTGAGTACAACCTCAGTATAGGGTAGGTAACATCCTAATGGGACGGCTAACAAAGCTTCCAACTTCTTTCTTGTAATTAGGAAGGATACTCTCTTGTCCTTGGAGGGAGAAATCTCCCCATAAGGTGGAAGAGCCAAATTTATTTGTCCTACGGCATAGATGGAAGAAGGCACTTGTGTATCAAGCACGGCCGAGGACATAATGTGGAGTAGGAGCCAGGGAGGACTGAAGACGACACCCTGTGAGTACCAGTCAGCAAAAGCTATCAGAACCTCTCTGCCCATGTCTTCCTTGTAACAAGTATTAACTAGAAGTGTATAAAAGTGGAGGTAGAGCAGTGCTGGGTTGAAGGCAAGCCAAGAGAAAGAGACAAAACATTTATAGCCGCCATTTGTTGGTTGAGGAAACAATGGAACGCTTGGCTTCTGGCTCTTGAGCCTGTGCCAGGCTGCCATCTTGGGCCTTCCATTCAATTTTTTTAATAGTTTAAACAGCCTGTGTATTAAACCTATAGTCAACCTCTTTTGAGCATTTTTTCAGTGATTTACAAGCAGACTCCCAGTATCTGTCTGAAAAGTGGCTTATTTACACAATAACGGCCCTATATGAGAATAAGGTGAACTTCAGCAAAACCAAATAGGTATTCTAAATGTAGTGTTACAGGAACTCTCATTTATCCAAAGATACTTTGTGTTCTGATTTGGTCAGGCTGCCATTGAATCTTATCACAAGACCCAGCGTCTGCTACGGCCATCATCAGTACAGCATTCCTGTGCTTAGCCATGTGACCCCTCTCCTGGTCAATTGCCCCAAAATGCCTGTGAATGCAAAAGAGCCTCAAGGTGGCACCAGCTGAAAAAGTGAACATTTAGTTTAAAATAGAACAAAAGGCTGTGCTTGCTATAAATGAAGAAAAATATTTGATTTTGTTCATTATTTTTTGCTAAGAAGAAATATTTGGTAAGTTTTAAACCTAAAGAAAACAGCAAAGTTTGAAACATCCTCATTTATTCTAAGGTATATGGATTGGTCTTTGGTGAGATTATTTATAGGATTAAAATTCTATAAGATGAGATAACCATGGAACTAAAATTTAGAGTGTCTCTCATGCTATTCATGGTTTCCCTGATTTTTGTTGGTTTACTTCTATCTTTTGGCATCACACCACTTTCTGCAACATACCTCTGTGGGGCAGCAGAGAACAACACCAGCCAGCAGTGACGGAGGCCAGAACAATTGACTCCAATTTGGCTGCCCATAGTGGGAAATGTTTGTCAGCTTGGCACCAGCCAGCTCTCCCAACCACTACTGTATGGCGCACATACATAGCCTCTTTCTATTATATATTATTATGTTCCCTGCAGTCATCTAATGAAATACAAGATGTTTGCTGAAAAGAATTGAAACAATATTTTAAATAGAATTAAACTACATTACATTTCAGTAGCCATTCCATACTAAGTCTGTCCAGTCTTATTAACCTATTTGCACGGCATGTGTAGGTGAAAAATTTACATCACTATTCAACTGTGTCACTACTGATCTCATCACAGACAAGCTCTGCCTGGTGAAATGCTGGAAGCCACTGATTCTATCTTCTTGTATCGTTTACATCATATAGCCAATAATAATTTAAAAAATAAATAAAAAAATTGATTATAAGTTAATGACTTTTACTTTTTTTTTTTAAACCTACATAGTGATGAAGCCAAAGTATGAAATGATGTGAGAGAATTGAGCTGTTGTTGACAATTGCGGTTGGAGAGGTAGTAGACTATGTAAATAGGAGGGAGAGTATGCAAATACAAGATTCTAAATGGTTTAAACTGGAGCCTATACAAGTATATTGGAGAGAGGTGCAGTGAACTTGCCTGTACTGGACAGACTGATGATAATGACACCATTAATGCCACCCTGACAAAAACTTTCCTATTGCACTTCCTGCTGTAAAGCTGTCTCTCCTTGCATCATTTCCCCACACACCTCTAGCTAGACTTCTATTTAACTCCATTTTGTGCAATTTGGATTAAAATTCAAAGGACACAACACAAAGACCAGTCTAAATAAATCAATTTATAGGCAACATTTTTGGACACAACACTGATACATCACTTTAAAAAATACTTATTTGAATTTGTGAATTTCTTTAGACAAGAAAGCAGGCAATATTGGGTACAGAAGGAACACCTGTTCAAGCCAGCAGCTGGTCTCCATCACTGATGTCCCCTTTCTCTCCACATGTGTTCCCAGTGTTGGTAAACCCAGAGTCCAACAAGGGAGAAAACTGTTCAAATGGCACTTTCACCTTGCAGGAGCCCAGAGCAAAAATATCTCGCTGTAAATAGAATCCTCCCTCTTTATTTATTCTTTGGTTATCTTTGGTACCATTCACTCAATAAGATATTTAAAAATCCCTCTCTCTATATATATATATGTAACAAGAATGGCAAATCCCGACTGCTCACATGTTCATTTTTAGATGGCTCCCTCTAGTGGAATAAATGTCAACTAAATGTGAGAGGTCAGGATATGCCTTTTTTTATTTTTATCATCAACACCCGATCTACATACAGTAGAACCTCCCTTCAGCGGACACCCTTCTAGTGGACACCTCTCTACAAAGGACAGTTTTCATTTGCAAAATTATCATTTTTACTATTTGGCAACTCTCCGGTAAGAGGACATCTTTCCGTAAAGGACACTTTGGCTTTGTCATTAGGTGTCCTTTACAGGGAGGTTCTACTGTATATATATGCATATTTAAAACTTTTTCCTCACATTTATATGAGGGCCAAAGTCTGAAACCATGGTATACCATGGTTGGCTTTTTGTCTGAATTTTCCAAAACTGGTGTTGTGGCTTATTAATCATCACTATTACCAGGGTGATGAACAAGTTGCATAATTCTGATGTGGAATTAAAGAGAGAGAGGGGGCCCTCTTATAGTACACCTATGTATACACATCTTTAAAATCCATTTAAAGAATGACATTGTGAGAGGACAATACAAGAGCAACCATCCATCCACAGCTAGTACTGGAATATTGTAGTATCAACATATATAGTCACGTCCGTCTTTCCTCAATTCCTCATGTCACGGATGCGCGCGCATCATCATTATGATCATTATCATTATCTAATGATAATAATAATAATTATTATTATTATATTATTATTATTATTTTATTATCATAAACATATATAGTCACGACCGTCTTTCCTCAATTCCTCATGTCACGGATGCGCGAGCATCATCATTATGATCATTATCTTCTATAGAAGCTTCTATCTTTATAATTATGTATATTTACAAAAAGTCAATTCGCTCGCGCCTCTAGCGGTGAAAATGAGGGGTAATACCAGCTGACCTAATGTACATGTAAAGTTTGGAGCGGGACGTTTCACAAGAGTGACATCCACGGCTCCAATTTATAATTGTAACAAATAGTATTGGAATAAAAACATTCAATCGGGTAAAACACGGGCGTTGCCCGGGTCATTCGTCTAGTATTACATATTGTAGTAGAACTTACTTGGGGAGAGAAAAGAATACAAAAAATTTGATTGAAAACCATATCTACACACAGGAAATCTCCTCTTTGGTAAAATAAAAATAAAAACTAACATTCCCAAAATGGAGTCCCTTATTGTGAGCTTCTAATGTTAAAAAAAAAAAAAACTACGGAAAATATTTATAGTGTCAATTACAAGGTAATCATTTTGATAAGAGAGTTGTTATCGAATGGTCACACACTATCAATTTAGATTTGGTCTTATTACCTTGTGTTTATAATTTATAATCCAAATTGTACCTAATCCTAGCATGCCAATGTACAATGGCAAGATTCCACATTTCAAAAAGAGAGCAAGCAAGATTAGTAATCAAATATATTTACATACTTTGTCATGGCAACAACAACATTCTCAAATCTTGGAACTCATTGATTCCTAGAGAGAGTGATGAATGGCTAAATCTCAATGTTATTTGTTGATGATATAAGGTACAATTTGGATTTGAAATAAGAGTTAATAAGACCATTCAGTCTTTTGTCTGGCAATGGTAACAACGCTGTTACCAAAATGTCACACACTATTTATTTGGTCTTATTACCTTTTATTTATTTGTTGATATTCCCATGGCAACAACATATTTGCCTTCTATAACCAACTATGCAAATGAAATAAACAAGTTCCTAACAATCTAAGAGAGAACTGTGAATTTCTCCCTGAAGGTTTTCACAGCACATCAGTGGAATGGTCGCACTAAAAGTTGAGGAGCAGTCAAGCTATATCATTTCCAGCATGACCTTTCCACAAAGTTCCATCAATGAAATGGTAAAATTTGGATCAGAGATTGGAAACATAAGATCAAATCCAAATAAATAAATAAATATATAACGAGATATTTTGATAACAATGCTGCTACAGAAATATTTTAGATAAATTCCATCCATTTTATTGAAACTATTCCTCGAGTACTTCAAACCTTTCATCAGAAAGTCCCCCTCAGAGCTGCTGGCGTGGGATCAAGTCCTGGTGATGGAGGAAACATCCGGGATTCATACAAGTCCAGCCCAACAATCTGTGAGTGCAAGTAACCAAATGGGGCTCTGGCACCTCGCAAAATTCTATTTCTCCATGTAATAAACATGCAGTTCACTTACAGTACAAACCTAGTACAGTACGGTACTAACCTATGATGATTATGATGATCATGGCCAGTGCTACGTGTGGAGAATATGTTTTTTTTTTTTGCTTATCCCTAGTACACGTGGTACAGGCCATGATAATCATGGTGGGTAGTTAGCGACTGCTTTTTACTGTAAGCGCACCACATGTCTACACATGTGAAAGCAGTTCGACTTTGCACTTACAAATGTGCCAGAGCCCCGTTTGGTTACTTGCACTCGCTGGTGGGGTTGGACTTTTGCAAGAATCGGGGGGCCATTGGAGCATTTTTTTTTTTTTTAAACATAAAAAGTGTCCAATGCGGGAATCGAACCCGGGTCGTAGTGACGTGGTCGTAATTCTAACAACTCAACATTTGAATCCCCGGTACATCTGGTAGATAACTGACAATCTGTAAAATATATTTAACTTCCCATTCTGACAGAGATTGGGGAAATAGGTTAGAAGGGGGATGTACAAACAAGTCAGGGAAAAAACAAGCCCAAAATAGGTTTGTTTAGTTGCTAGAGATTATTCATCAGACTGTTGGAACCAACTACGAGACCACTACAGTGGGCTATATCTTTAGTAGAGGGAAACTGTGTGTGTCACGCTACAGAGGTCCACATCCTGGCTAGCCAGTCCTAGACTGTTGGAACCAACTACGAGACCACTACAGTGGGCTATATCTTTAGCAGAGGGAAACTGTGTGTGTCACGCTACAGAGGTCCACATCCTGGCTAGCCAGTCCTAGACTGTTGAATTCCTATTACAAAGACAAAATTCGAAAAATCATGTGAGAACGCC
The DNA here is from genome assembly GCA_030710605.1 of Cordylochernes scorpioides. Lineage (NCBI taxonomy): Eukaryota > Metazoa > Arthropoda > Arachnida > Pseudoscorpiones > Chernetidae > Cordylochernes > Cordylochernes scorpioides. The sequence continues at coordinate 1,970,048 of CP092868.1, forward strand.
CTGGCAATCTCAGAACAATTTTAACGCCTTACCAAATGCTTTATTTTTATTTACTTCTCCTGACGAAGACAAAATATTTTTGTCGAAACGTTGAGAAAATAAAAAACTCTAACTGGCCGAAGTGTCTATTTTTCATATAAATATAAAGACACCATCTGTATTTTGAACCTATTTGGCTCATTGGTTTAAACAACACAATTTCCAACTGCCATTACTGCAAAGAGAAACATATTGGGAGGGTTCACTGCTAATGGCCCTTATAGCATGTTTCTCATTGCGGTAGGGACAGAAGGAAATTGTTCGTTATTTGCAATAAATAATATCAGTAGTAAAGGAGGAAAGAAAAGCTATGTGCTAAATAAGTGTGGGACCCTGCTCCAGTTCCAGGCCCTGTTGGTAAAAAAGAATGGAGGGCGGAGACTGCTGGCCTCGTTGGAAAACCCCGAGTTGTTCCGCTGACTGCCCTGCTGCCCTTCTACACAAGTACTGTACTCAAGGTGGACAATTGTGACAAGCAAAAGTTATCTGCACACTGAGATAGTATGACAGAGCTCCAAGAAGCACGATATCTCGCATACTTCCTGCCAATATACAAGATAGCAAGTTTCAATGTCACCAAGTGTATGAGTATCATCCAATCTATAAATATCCCCACACCACATTTGGTAGAAGGATTCAACTACATGTCAACAGCCAGACTTCTCAATGGCAGTCAGGGAAATATGCCAACACACTTCAGACAAGCTTTCATTACACTAACACATTGTTACAAAAATGTCACACACAATATATTTATTATGATTTAGTCTTATTACTTTGTGTTTCAATCTATCATCCAAGTTGTACCTTATCATCAACACCAATAAGTCAAGAGTTAATTTCCAATCATCAAATCTAAGGATGATGTTCACCTGGATCTGTGTGAAAAAAAGAGAAAAAAAAATCAATATATTGAAGATTCTCTAGGGATTCTTCTCAATATATTGATATATTTGACTCTTTTTTTTCCACACGGATGCTGCTGTATGCTCTCAAACCTTAAAAGAATAAAGGAGGAGAAACCACAAAATGTTGTAACATTGAGTCAATGATCCTTGTGTTTCCACTTAGATCTCCAGCGGCTGAACACATGAGATAAGAGGGGCTGGAGCAGGTCGAGGAGTTGGGAAAAAAGGAGGAGATTTTACCTGGTGCCGTGGCAGTGAGGGCTTATATTGAGGGGAGTGGCTGAGGCAAGGGTGAGGTGGACTAATTCACTGATAGCTTATCATCATGGTTGCTTATCTCACAGACAAGTTGTGTTGGATGGAAGTTACTTCTTGAGATCATCTGGGTGGATTGAATTGGTGTCTACTGAGGAATGCTACTCTGACTGACCTCAGTGGCTCAATGTACAGGTTGTGCACCTTCACAGCAGATAAATGGCTGGAGCAAAGTTGTCTTCTTCACCTGGGTGGTTCTAATAAAAGCCGGTTACTTTGATCTGGTAACATTGCTGCCTTAACCTCTCATTTTAAAAATTCATTCAAACGGTAAGTTCTCGTAATACCAGCAGCCTGTATTGCCATCTACAAATTGACTCCACGGTCTCCAAGTACTTGAAGTCCTCGGCGCGGAACTAAGGAGTGTACAAGAAGGCCTTGTCTGGAGGAGAACTCTCTCAAGGTGGGGAAGCCTTCCTTGCTGAAGACACTTGTACACATACACAACTATATATATATTCCCCTACATTTTATATGCCCTTTTACTCTTTTATTTTTCCATTTTTGTAAAATTTGATTAAAAGAACCAATAAAATTGTTTAAATTGTCCAAGTAATTGAAACCACAATTTAATAAATCAACTATGGGTGGAACATGGGAAGCTATAAAGGAGACAGTTATATAACAAGGTGTTATTTATATTTAAATACTTGCTACAAATTACTTCAATAAGAATATTATCCTTATTTATCAAAATCTAATTCTCTCTAATTGAGATCATGATAATTAGGGTAAATGTTTGAATCCCATTAGCCACATTTGGCTCCCAGCATGGAGGTGAGGTATTACATGTTAGCTGACCTCTATATTGACTGTACTATGATGATATCTCATGATGATGATATTGATGGGAGTGTAAGTTGTGATGTGAAATTGTCCAACATTGGAGAGTGTGCCATGACAATACAGTATCAAAAGAGAGATAGGAGTGGACACAAGGGAGTGTGCTAGATAGACCCGGGATAACTTGGGTGTGTGGGACATAGAGGCAACCCTGGGATCTCTTTTGTTGACTTGGAATAGATCAAAAATTACACTTGTCCTGATACAATACGGCATCTGATGAACCTCCAGGAGAGACCATCAGTAATTTGGGAAACACAAGGGATGATAGGAAACTGAAGCAATCTTGTGTGTGGGACTCTCCAGCCCACAGCAGTAGTGTACCACCTCAGTGACATCTAAATTATCAATTGTTGATGGCCATTATATGTCAGGGGAATACAAAGATTGACACCAAGCCTAATTTATTGACCTCTCTGCAAATTGCCACCTCACCAGATTTGGCAAACTCTGAAAGCTCTGTTGGTCAGTCCAGGGCAGCTTTGATGTCATGTGATCCACAAGGATTGCTTGAAATCTTCTAAAGTGGCCAATTGACTGTGTTAGTTCAAGGAACCAATAGCAAACCTCTATGAAAACTTCTTGGCAATACTGGACCAACACTAACTTCAATGATAAATGTGTTGATATTTTAGAAAAGGTTTCAGAATTCTGATCAAATAAAACTGCTGATGAGACTCTTTTCTTTAATGCTTTAGCAGATGATGAAATCTGTGAAGTAACCTTTCAAGGTCATCAAATAATTTTGACTTTGGACCGGTCCATTTGTACTTGTTTTTTACCTTTTAGAGTATTTTTATCTTTCCCCACACTTGGAACTGAGAACAGGACACTATTAAAGTTTTATTTAAAATTATTTTTATAAAATGTTTAAAAATCTTCCTCTACCTTTAGAAAATATTATTTTTATAAATGTTTAAAAATTTTCCCCTAGCTTTAGAAAATATTTTTTGTGTGTTATAATTACCTATAAACATAATGAATAGCTTATCATCATGGCTGCTTATCTCACAGACAAGATTCTACACAGGTTGTGTTGGATGATGAGATCAGCTGGGTGGAAAGAATTTGTAGCTCCTCAGACTGTGGAACTGACCTCAATGTACAGGTTCTGTATCTCTTATATTGGCAATAGATAAATGGAGCAAAGTTGTCACCTGAGTGGTTCTAATGGTTTGGGTGTTTTCATCTGGCAACAGTGCTGCCGATACCTCTCAATTTTTAAATGGAAAATATTACACACATACACACACAATGTGTTTCTTGTGCCACATTTGGCTCCCAGCATGGAGGTGAGGTATTACAAGATGGCTGACCTCTGTATTGACTGTACTATATGATGATGATGATATTGATGGGGGTGTAAGTTGTGATGTGAAATTCTCCAACATTGGAGAGTGTGCCATGACAATACAGTATCTAAAGAGATATAGGAGTGGGCACAGGGAATTGTGTTAGATAGATCTGGGATAACTTGGGAATATAGAATTCTGATCAAATAAAACTGTTGTTGAGACCCTTTTCTTTAATCATTCAGCGGATGATGAAATCTGTGAAGTAACCTTTCAAGGTCATCAAATAATTTTGACTTTGGACCGGCCCATTTGTATTTTATTTTCACCTTTTGGAGTATTTTTAATGCAATTCTCAACCTGCAACAACCTCAAACCATATCATTGACTGTATTGGCTCATCCATTGATGAGCTCTACCCATCCCCAGCCACCATCTCAAGCTCCACAGACTTGGTACCCTGATATGTGATTGTTGAGTGGAGATAAGAAAGAGGAAGAAATAATCTTATCTTTCTCCCCACTTGAACTAAGTACAGAGACTCTATTGAGTTAAAAAAAAAAGATTTTTTTTATAGAAAATTTGTAAAAATCTCCCTCTAGTATTATAAAATGTGGTTGTGGTCAAAGTTACCTATATACATAATGAAGCTTTATGCTTTTTACTTATTGAAGTTTCCATACAACTGCCTTTTTTTTTTTTTTTTTGCTGAATAAACCATTTGGTTTTAATTTTTTTTTTTTCTTATTCTGGCTATATACATTTAAAGAGCTTTATAATTAACTATAAAATTAAATCGATAAAAAAAAAACATGATAAGGTTATGATTATAGAGATTCCAGTTCATAGTAATATGTATTCAATGACATTTTCTTTATAAATTGGGGAGTGGGGAGATGGCAGAAGATTGAAACATCTGAGCTCTGGGCCAGTTGAAGACAGAGATAAGAAAGAAGAAGAGTTGAGGACTGCAGGGACTCAGAGGTCACTTCAATTAGTCTTCAATGTACATCAAGTTCACTTCCCTTTATAAATATATATATATATACAAGTTTAAATAGTGGGGTTACATTTCTCTCATTTATCTTTTTTAAATATTATTCTTTAAGTCAAAAGTCACTAAATATTATAACCATATATTATATTTACATACCCTAATTATTATTTTATAGCTATATCTAGTTTTCTATATAAATGTGTATTTTAATTTCCATATTTGAGATGCAAACTTGGTCTCAAATAAGATATCAGGACAGAAAGGGGCAGCCATTTTGAAGTGTCCACTTTTCAACCTCTATTTGCGATTTTTGAACAGAAAAAAAAAAAACACGTTTAATATATTTACATAGAGAATAATATATATACATTTGTATATAATATTGAAATATAATTATATTATATATCTTTTAAACTTGTATAAGATATGGAGAGAGATGTGAATTATATATATTAATAGATTTTTAAAAAATTACAAAAGGCAAAATTGCATTTAAAATTGTTTCAAACCGAAAGCGAATATAAATTAGATTATTTACGCCCTTTCTTTTAACGTGGGGTTGTAAAAATGTCCATCGGCCTCACAAGGTCACACGGGATCAAGCATATAAAAAGCAGACTTAAAATTTCAATATTTGCTTATTTATTGCCACGATACATATCGCTACCAAATCTGTATACTTATTTTTAAAATAAATTATTTAATTTTAAGTAAAAATAAATACTCTGCCTTTGAATGTTTACAGATAATACGCAATAAAAATAACCCGTAGTAATAAATTCAGTTTTTATAGATATCTTCTTCTCGAATAAATTATATAGGCAAACAACAAACTTACCGGTTTTACTTAAAAGACGGGACCTTGCGACCTTCAGTGACTTCAGACGAGTTTAAAAAGGATAGCCTCGAACTAACCTCGCTCCAGCGTAGCGCCACTCTTCAAAAACATTGGCGGTCGAGATTAAACATCCTCTTCCGTTCTAGGTTGGAGTGGTTGATATTTTTTTCGCTCCTCAAGAGCGGTATTCAAACTTTTTAAAATTATAAATTAAATACTTTAAAATGTCAGATTCAAAATCGAATGCCACTCCAACTATTCCAAAACCTATTCGGTTTCTTTTTGGAGGATTATCAGGGTAGGTACATAAAACAAAAATAAATTTTAAAATGTTATGTTTATAATTTTAAATGTTCTACGCTATACGAAAGTATATAATAATATTCTAGACAATTTATTCGTATGTAATAAATGTGCAACGATATTTGAAAACATATATAAATAACTTTTTTTTTTTTTTTTTTAGGAAAACAAATTTGATCAGACGATTATGAACAAAACAAAATGTTATTTTAATATGGACGTAAATTTTTGCGTTCAACAATGAAAGTTAGAGATGTTGGTAGCACCTTTGTTTTTAAAAAGACGCTAAATAAATGTGTTAAACATTAAATTAACAAGGACATAAGTTCAACTTGAGGCTCATCCTGGGATGCCCCAAATATGTGATGAAAAAGTAGATCAATTGTAGGTTATAATCGCAAAAATAAACCACACACATCTCTGCATCCCCTTCTAAAATTAGCAAATAAAAATAGGAATATGTATTTATAATTCACAGCTGAGCAGTTTTTTTTAAACAAGAACCTTACAAAAACAAGTATTCATGAATTAAAAATTTGGAAGCATTTAAGTAATTGGTGTTCTGTTATTTTGTTATTATAAAGTATTGTTATTGTCATAAACAATGCAGTACAACAATTCACAAAATCAGATTTTCCTTGCACTATATTGTGATAAATATTTTTGACATGTGCAAGTAGAAGTGTAATAGAATATTACTTAATTCTTTGTGACACATTTATATTATAACCATTTTCCTTAAAGTATATAAGTATTAATAATAAATTTGGCTTTTCTTGTGAATCTCACTCATAAACACAATAAATGATAAGGCACAATTTGGATTATAGATTATAAACACAAGGTAATAAGACCAAATCCAAATAAATAAAAAGTGTGTGACGTTTCGGTAACAGCATTGTTACCATCTTCAGACAAAAGTATTGAATGAGAAATTTTACCACAGCAGTAACACGCTTGTTCGGCGGTACATATACTAAAATTGGAACGATACAGAGAAGATTAGCATGGCCCCTGCGCAAGGATGACACGCAAAATCGTGAAGCGTTCCACAGCAGTAACTATTTAAAAACATGCTGTGGTAAAATTTCTCATTCAGTACTTTTGTCTGAAGATGGTAACAACGCTGTTACCGAAACATCACACACTATTTATTTATTTGGATTTGGTCTTATTACCTTGTGTTTAAACAATAATTGTTTATTCAAATCCAACATTTAAATGGCAACCATCTTCACTAGAATTTAGAATATCAGAGGGTATCACACCAGGCTGTGGAAAATGTTGACCTGTATCTATTACTGAAATGTCAGACGTACTTTATTCATTTTGTTGTATTGTATGGTCTTGGTATCTTTAAAATACCAAGCAATGTTTTTTATTTTTAAAAAATGGTCTTTAGAATTTTTCACAAATTTCACTGTTCAAAGACCCAAAAATGTTTAAAAATGCTGATAAGGCACAATTTGGATTATAAATTATAAACACAAGGTAATAAGACCAAATAAATAAATAGTGTGTGATGTTTCAGTAACAGCGTTGTTACCATCTTCAGACAAAAGTACTAAATAAAATACCAAAACCTCACACACCATTTATTTATTTGGATTTGGACTTATTACCTTGTGTTTAGGTGTTAAGTTATAGCTGGTTGAATGGAAGATACACTCCACACTCATGGACAAAACCTCAGGAAGTTGTACACATGTATATCAGGACAATAACTCTGAAAGATATTACAGTGATGTTTATTGAAGACACACAAGATAACCAAGTGTGAAAAAAATTGCTTATGTCACCTTCAAAAAAATTATGACCGGCAACATCAAAGACTTTTCACTTCCATAAGTTTTGTCCATGAGTATATATAGTAAACACAAAAACAATTCTCTCATGCATTTATTCAATGGTACATAGGCAAGCTTCTAAATCTGCCGTTCACCAGCTGCTCTAGCAAATATTTCTAACAACAATTAAACCTTGTAACTTGGCTATATCCTAGGTAAATCTTTCTTTTTTTTTGCTTATCCCAAGTACACGTGGTACAGGCCATGATAATCATGGTGGGTAGAAGTTGGCGACTGCTTTTACTGTAAGTGCACCACATGTCTACACATGTGAAAAGCAGTTCGACTTTGCACTTACAAATGTGACAGAGCACCGTTTGGTTACTTGCACTCGCTGGTGGGGTTGGACTTTTGCAAGAATCAGGGGCCATTGGAGCATTTTTTTTTTTTTTTTTTGAACATAAAAAAGTGCCCAATGCGGGAATCGAACCCGGGTCGTAGTGGTCGAAAACCAACGGTTTAGACCATCCTTCCACCGACCCCCCTAGTTAAATAGTTAAATCTTGGCACCACAATCAAAACCAAATTATTATTATTGATATGTTTGTGATATTTTGGTAGCAGCATTGTTACCATCATCAGACAACGGTACTTGGTCTTGTTACCTTTTATTTCTACTCCAAATTGTACCTTGTGAATCTTGGTATGCTCCAAGTGAGCTTGTTATAACAAGGTTTTATTTTAGCATTTAATTTTAGCCAGCAGCTTGCCGCAGATGTTTCCCTGAAGCTGGCACATGTTTCATTGAAGTAACACATGGGAGAATCAATCCCACGGGTACCTGCCCCATAGTATAATACCTCTTTGTGAAATATAGTGTATGGGATCAGGTGGATACATTTATTTAAAAAAGCCATCTCCTGATTGTGCAACCGAGTTGCTGATGGCTTGCTGCATCTGTCAAAATAAATACCAAATAATCTATTACACCCGATTTACACAGTAGATACTTTCCTGAGAAAAACGTGTAAATCGGGAGATAGGTGTACACAGAAATAAAAATAAAATGCATTGACAGGTTAAAATATTTAGTCAGCACATAAGCTCGGGATTCCTCGTGAGATGTGTACACAGCGCATGTGTTCAATCACAGTAGCATTTAGTATAGTGCAATAAAAACAACAAAAAAAACTCATTTGGAAAACCGTGTAAAAGCGAAAACGTGTAAAACAAGTACCATGTAAATCGGGGGATAGGTGTATTTTTATTTATTCCAGAATTGGCCAAGTACCCTTAATCAAGAAAAGCTAACCACGTACGCATTTTGACCAATTCTGGAATTATTGAAAACCATTGATTCGTTGATATTTATACAGACATCAGCAAATTTTAGTTGCACAATGAGGAGATGCAATTTTTCTTAGCATACCTATTTTGATACACACACACAATACTTCCTCTAATTCAACATTTAAATTAAAAATTAAAAAAAAAACAGCCAAACTTTTCCTTTACTTTAACTGATTAGAATTCAACTCTAGTCAACCACAATTCAACGACAAAGTATCCTGTAAAAATGACAATGGAAGAATGAATAATATGGAAAAATAGAACCATCTGAACACAACTTTCAATTCAACAAAAATGTATCCCTTGGGATGTTGAATTATAGACAGTTGACTGGTTTAATTTTGATGTAATTCTGTTGCTCTTTATAAGGTACAATTTTGATTATAGATTAGAATGACAAGGTAATAAGACCAAATCCAAATAAATTAATAGATCCTCGAAACAAGAAAATTAAGTAAACATAGCATATGTGTTCTGTAGGAACAGTTCAAAATGTTGAAGGAAAACTTAGGGGGAAGTTTGGTTTTACGAGCAGATTTTATGGAGGGAGCTACAAAATGGCCGTTATCTTGACAGATGGAGGCAGCCAGTAGGGAATGTTTTAATTAAATTCCATTAATCCCACTTCAGCCTTGGAAACAAATTGTTTCTTTCTCAGAGGTGGAAGGGTCATATTTTACATCTATCCAATGTTGGAGCACATCATCAACACATGTTGATGGCTTCTGCTGCACATCTCACATTGGAAATGTTTTGCTATGTGGCAATGGGGATTCCACATCAAATTTACATGGTAATAGACTGATTTAAATTTAGCCATTTATTATGTGAAGATTGAGTAACAACAATTTAGTGCTGTTGTCTGGTAACAAAGCTGTTGACTAAACTTGGCAAAACTACAAGAAAATAAAACCAAATAAATGAATAGTGTGTAACATCAAGAACATGCTGTGATATTTTTTCTCATTTATTCTTTTGTCTGATGATGGTAATAACGCTTTTACCGAAACGTCACACACTATTAATTTATTTGGATTTGTTCTTATTTTCTTGTAGTTCTAATCTATAATCCAAATTGTACCTTATCAATAGTTAAATATGTTATCCCTGGAAGTAATCCATTTCTCTACATGGAGGTGTTGATAAAAGGACTCCAGAGATGCCCAGAATGGAGTATTATTAGTGATTGAAGATATTTTACTTTAAAGGCACAAATTGTTTAATGAATACTACAGTCCATGAGTGACATGGTGTTGGCAGGATGGGGGCCACCTTCTTCGTCCAGCCTCTCGACCTGGTGAAGAACAGGATGCAGCTCAGTGGTGAGTAGACACGTGCAACTTGCCGTTATGCAGATATTACATCTCTCTACAGGGATCTTCCAAGGCATCATTATAAGGAAGAAAATTACTCAACTACAGTTGTCTTTGATGTTTTTACAAGTCTCCCAACCAACAGAAGCACTATCCATCTTCTTCTTCTTTCTTATCTCCACTCAATCACACTAAGGTATCAAGCATGTAAAGCTTTAGATTTTTGATGGTGTCTGCCGGGAAAGAGTAGAGCTCATCAATGGGTGAGTCAATACAGTCAATAATATGTCTTGGGGTTTCAGGTTGAGAATTGCACTTAGTACATAGTGGGAATACCCTGCAACCATTCTGGAAAGTCATTGTCCGTAGATGACCAGACTTAAGTCTGGAAATCAAAGACTGTTGTTCTCTTGGGAGGACAGAACTTGTCCCTCCTGTACTATCCATGGAATGTATAAATGAAAGCTCTCTGACTGCAGTGGGGGGAAGGGCCACTGTGCTAGGCCAAGTAGAACACCCAGCAACGTGTGTTGTAACAAAGGAGGCACCTCTCCCTTGAAATATTATGCATCAGAACAATACACTTTGTCCATCACCCTAGTCAAAACTTTACTAGTGATGGTAAAGCATGAGCTGGTAAAGTTTTTAAGCTAGGGAGATGAACAAGATAAAATGATGCATATTTAAAGGGAGAGGTGCCTTTATTGGTACATGTATATCATCCTCCGACAACTTTATGTGGGATTTGGTAATTAGTGTATATACACAAGTTGGATCACCACCTGGAGCATTAACAAAATGGTGAGTTTCTTGTTTATTTAGCCGAGCTTTCGAACATTTCTGTTCTTCTACAGAAGTAAAAATGAGAATGTATAAGAGGATATGTAAATTGGAAATACAGTCGAACCTCTTTAATTCAACACCCCAAGGGATCAGAGCTTTCGGTTGAATTAAAGGAAGTGTTGAATTAAGGTTATATGATTAGGTAATCATCTAACTCGCTAAAATAATATTTTTTTTTTAAATAGCTTTGTAATATAAATTAATGATATTAATTGAAACCATTGTGTGTTTTTATATTATTTTCATGATTAACTTTTAGTATCAGTGACAAAATGGCATTAATACATATTTTAGAAACATAAATAATTGTAACAAATAAATTTATTGGCAATGTGTTTCTTTTCAGTAATATAATCAAATATTAACTCTACAGACATTAAAATATTAAATATAATATATTAAATAATATTTTATTCTAATTGAAAAATATAGCAGTTGAAAGGAAATAAATATGGTAAATATATAAAAAGAAAATTTTAAAATATTATTTTTAAATAATCATGAAGAGATCTTTTAAAAAATTCCTTTATAGATATCTGTTTTTGCACTGAAATCCTATTCAGGATGTATTCCAGATGGCATTTTGAAAAAACATGCATGCCTTTCTTCCTCTGAAATGTCTTTTAATAAATAAATTTTAATGTATTAAAGGCATCCACTGCTGCTGCAGGTGTTATTGATTTTGTGTTTAAATCTTTTATAATAACACAGAAATGGAATATTGAAATAAAATGTTATCATAATCATTGTTGGATCATTTTATAAAGATTTATTTATTTAAAAAGAAATTATTTATAAATTTAAAAATAGCTAAAATATTTCAATGTTAAAAATAAAAAAATAAAAATTATTATTAGTTAGCGCATGATGCCGAAATTCCCGCGTAAAAAAAAACAACAATAACATCCGCGAAATTGCGCAACGGCACTGCAAAGTGAAACTTAAACTAACCAGAAACCAAAAGTGCGCATGGCGCGATCGTATCGGCGCAGCCCGCCGATGCCAATCGTCGCCGCCGTAATACCGTTTAGCGGTAAAGTTGCATGTAAAATAACATTCAACTGTTGAAATTCGAATTTTAAAATGGTCGAACTATCGGAACTGTCGTATTATCGATACTGTCGAATTACGGTTTGTTATTTGATAGGCCGGAGGTCGGGACATCGGAACATGGTCGAATTATCGCCGAGTGTCGAATTGGGGTGTGTCGAATTAACGAGGTTATACTGTATGTATATATAAAACAATTTGTCCTCGCATACGTTCCCATTTTTGTTCGTGTAGAAGGGCAGAAAAGCTTGAAAGCTCGGCTAAATAAAAAATCTTGAAACTCTTCGCCTCATGATTTTGTTCTCTTGGTAATTATCTGATAGTTCTTGGTGTTGGCTCCCCTGTGTGAGCAGTTCTGTTACAGAAACTCTGTCACAGGACAAATGACATCAGTGAGGTATCAAACTTTATGATGACAATGAGGTTCAGCATGTATAGGCAGTGACTATATTCACAATGGGATAAACAACCAGCTGAATTGAGGTGTGTCCATAAGTTGGCCACACACAGGAGGAAATAGAGATAAGGGGAAAGTACTTTTTTCCTTGAGAGAGAAATTATTGGGGTGAGCTCCTGACCTGGATTGTCCCCACACTGGGGGTGTTATGACAATACAGTAGAACAAACTCTCTGTGAAGGAAACATCTATAGTTGCAGAGCCAAAGTATCCTTTAGGGAGAGATGTCCTTTTACCGGAAAGATGCTAATTGGTAAAAATGGTCATTTTGGTGATGAAAACTGTCCTGTAGAGAGGTATCATGGAAGTTGTGTATTTGTACTTACACACTGTAGACTTCTCACAGTAGTTTAGAGAAGAAACTGTTTAGAGGATCTTTTTTCCCGCTTTTCAAATAAAACCTTTTTCTACTGTCCTTGTGTTGTGGTGAACCTTCCCTCTTTGTACTTTCCTCAAAGCTTATTTCCTTAAATACCCAAGAATCCCTCTGTCAGATATGTAAACATCCCAATACAATACAAGGTAATAAGACCTAATCCAAATAATTTAATAGTGTGTGACGTTTCGGCAACAGCGTTGTCACCATCATCAGACAAAAAAATAAAATCACACACTAATAAATTATTTGGATTAGGTTTTATTTTCTTATATTATAATCTATGATTGTGCTTTATCATCCCAATACAATATTAGAGCAGTATGGTAGATTAAACTGCTGACTGATCCAAACCTTCCCAATATTTTTCTCATCGCAGTGAGGTCTCTTTTATTTCATGTACCTTACACTTTATTCAACTATAACAACAAAGCATGCTGTCCCACTAAGGACACTGGCGACACAAATGAAGAAGAGAAAAAAATATCCACTCATGGACAAAACTTAAGGAAGTTGTACCTTGTAGCATGTAAAGCTAAATAACAGTCGACTGGCAACAAAGACTTTCTACTTCCTTAAATTTTATCCATGAGTATATATATTATATATCCTTATCTATTTTTTATACTTCTTGATAAACCGTAAGTTCTGTATAATGCCCATACTTATTGCTTAGTTAATCACTAAAATGTTTGTTTCAATTTCCCACAAGGTAATAAGACCAAATCCAAATAAATAAATAGTGTGACATTTAGGTGACAACACTGTTACATCACATACCATTTATTTATTTAGTTTTGGTCTTATTACCTTGTGTTTATAATCTATAATCCAAATTGTGCCTTGTCTCTTTCCTGTTTACATGCTTTAGTGCACTCTTTTGGCAAATTCCCTGAACCCCGTTATAACCAACTCTCCATATGTACATAGCTGCACATAACCACAGCACACAACAATGTGGAGGTGGGTCCAGGCATGGGCGGTGCGGCCAAGGAACACAAGACCAGCCTCCACCTCATCAGATCCGTCATCCAGCAGGAAGGATTCTTCGGACTCTATGCCGGGTGGGTCCTTGGTTGACATCAGCAACTGCTCAGTCATCTCATTGTTTCCTTGGTGGCTTTAAATGATGGTTTTGGTTGTTTGTAAACTTGACTGGCTTCCAGGGATAAGTTCCTTTTTGTGACAAATCTTTGTAGCCTGGGGGCATGGAACCTCTTTTTTTAACCTTATCATCACAAAGTGATAAGACCAAATCCAAATAAATATATAAATAGTGTGTGACGTTTTAGTAACAGCGTTGTTACCATCTTCAGACAAAAGTTCATAATTCTACATACTGCATACGACATACTCAAAAACTATGTTCAGTACTTTTGTCTGATGATGGTAACAATGCTGTTACTGAAACGTCACACACTATTTACTTATTTGGTCTTATCTTGTGTTTCTAATCTATAATCCGAACTGTACCTAATCATTAAGCTTATCATGTTCACCTGTAGAAGGGCTTTCAGGCCTCAAAACTAGGGTTCTATTATGATAAGGCACAATTTGGATTATAAACACAAGGTAATAACACCAAATGCAAATAAATAGTGTGTGACGTTTCGGTAACAGCGTTATTACCAAAACCTCACAAACTATTTATTTGGTCTTATTACCTTTTGTTCATAGTCCTATTATTTAGTTTTTATCCCTGGAGTCTCGTGATGTCTCACACCTTGGAGTTTTTTTTTTTTGCTTATCCCTAGTACACGTGGTACAGGCCATGATAATCATGGTGGGTAGTTAGCGACTGCTTTTTACTGTAAGCGCAACACATGTCTACACATGTGAAAGCAGTTCGACTTTGCACTTACAAATGTGCCAGAGCCCCGTTTGGTTACTTGCACTCGCTGGTGGGGTTGGACTTTTGCAAGAATCGGGGGGCCATTGGAGCATTTTTTTTATTTTTTTTTTAAACAGAAAAAGTGTCCAATGCGGGGATCGAACCCGGGTCGTAGTGGTCGTAAACCAAACGGTTTAACCAGCCTTCCACCGACCCCCCACACCTTGGAGTAAATTGTTCGAATCACTGAAGTCAATGTGTCCCGACAGGCTGTCAGCGGGGCTGCTGCGCCAGGCCTCCTACACCACAGTCAGGATGGGGGTGTACACCTCCCTGTTTGAAGCCTGCAGGTGAGTAGGGCCCTGCCTCCACACCTCACTGGCTGACTGCTGGGTGTTGGCAGCAAGGAAGGCAAACAACCCAACTTTGCCACCAAGGCTGGGCTGGGGATGGTGGCCGGGGCTGTCGGAGCTTTCTTCGGTAACCCAGCCGAGATCTCACTGATCCGGATGACAGCGGATGGAAGGTGAGATTGGCTGGACCTCTGTGTGGACAACTGCTCTTTGTCATATCACCTGGAGCACAGTATACACTCCTGGACAAAGCTTAAAGGAAGTGGAAAAGTCTTTGATGTTGCTGGCCATCTATATATATATATATATATATATTTTTTTTTTTTTTTGAAGGAGACTGAGGCAATTTTGTTTACACTTGGTTATCTTGTGTGTCTTCAATAAAGGTCACTGTAATATCTTTCGGAGTTACATCCCAATATACATGCTAAAAGGTACAGCCTCTTCAAGTTTTGTCCATGAGTGTATTATCAGAATAAAAGAAGAAAATCGTGAAGCAAAGAATATTTATTTATCTGTGATTTCTCTAATGCATTCTTATTTTTAATCCTGTTGAGTCAGAAATGCTCAAAAGCTTGTTTAAATTTAAATAAAAAACTTTCTGAGAGAAGAGATGAAAACTAACGGCAACAAGTTTCTTTATTGGAATGGTATAATCTTGGTGAGCTTTACATTCAATATTATTCATTATTCAATTTTATATTATTCAATACAATAACATTCAGCAGGAAGAATACAAATTCCTATTTACATATTTGTATTCAGCCTGTCAAAGGAGGTTATTGTCCGAAAGATCGCCAAGCTTATACCTTTTCAATAAAGATACTTGTCACCTTTAGTTTTTTTCTTTTCTTAGAAATGATATCCGGCAATTCCTCCTGTTGTAAAAAAAACTACAAGTAAAACTCTTTTCCTCG
>CP092868.1:1985959-2084830 GCA_030710605.1 Cordylochernes scorpioides
TTTGTGTATTTTTGTAGTTGTACCCATTTCCAGGATTACCTTCGCTTGGCCGTACCTGAGAACTTAGTTGCTGTCATCTATTTTGAAAGAATCAAAGACCACATCACTTCATGATCAACCTCAGAGGTGAAGACAGTCTTGGCCTACACTATGGTTTGGTTTATGGGACAAGTTCTTTTCTAGCCAAACCTGGCCACTATACAACCATGGATCTGATCTTCCCACTGTGTGGTGCAGCCGGAGTATTCTAGCCATGGGAAGCCGGGTCCTGCCCAGCCAGAGGCACATGCCCCAGGACCTGAAAAGGATCGTCAACATGAGTGGTGCATCGTCCTTAGGAGGGTGAGTAGTCCTCCAGATGTGCTGGGAATGTATGGAGTAAATTATACAAACAGAATTGATAGAAAAGCTTTCCACTTGGATAAATGATCTCCAGGGTCAAATATATTGGCATTCTATCTAAAACCTTCAAATTGTACCAAGGATTACCACAAGGATCAGCCCAACTCTCTTCACTCTATATATTGCATGCATAGAAAAAAATTTCACATAAAACCAATATTGGACTTTTCGCTTATGGCATTATTCTATGGAGCAGCAACACTAACTGGAAAAAAGCTGAAGGGGATTTGAACAAAACTTCTCCACCTAGAAAGCAAATAAGCATAAATTAGAATTTAACCTCTTTTTTACCACCACACTAAGAAATACTACAAAACAAGACCAAAAATTATTCTCAAAGAACAACAATTACAATATAATAAACATCCTAAATATCTCGGCTACACCCTGGATCCAGAAATTAACTCCAGTAAACATATTGAAGAAGTTATTAGGAAAGGAAGAGACCGACTAAAAATCCTGAAATATATTCCAGGAAGAGAGTGGGGAGCCGATGCAACCACACTAAAATTAACTTACACATCTCTAATTAGACCTATCCTGGAATATGGATATCAAATCTATGGTACAGCATCTGAAACAAATCTAAAATCACTGGAAAGGATACAACTAAGTGCAGCTAGAATTATTACAGGTCTTCGTAATACCTGCCCTAATGATATTGTACTTTACGAGGCAGACATTATGCCCTTAAAGGATAGAAGAAGCTACAATCTGCCAAAATATATAAACAAAATCAAGAGTTATGGAAACAAGCACAGAACTTCCAATTACATACTTAATTGGGAATCCAATCTAAAGTTTAAAAAAAGGCCCTCTCCCCCTGGCCAAAAGAAATGGATTTTTGAAATATAAAGTGGAAAACATTTTAGCAGAAAAAAATTCTCTATGCAAACCACTCTAAAATGTTATTTTTAATGCTAATTTAAATGAACCCACCAATAAACAATACCAAAATCCAGAATGTTTATAACAATCATTAGAAATAATTAAAAATAATATTCATAAAAATGTAATAACTATTTACACCGATGGTAGCAGAGACGAGCTAAGACACACTGGCAGTGGCTGTCTCCTTAAAACCACAAATGGCATTGAGAAAATAAACAGAAGAAACCCAGATTTTTGCTCAGTCTTCAGATCAGAACTTATAGCCATCTATGAAACCATCAGAAACACTAATCACCAAGATATTTGGATCCTTACAGATATTTTTGTTTCTTATCCCTTGTGCAAAAATTGCACAAATTCCATGAGTCCATGCTCCTCAAGCTGTTTGATGATAAGCAACGACCTCTCCCAAAGGTCCTGTTTAGTGCATCTAATGAAAGACAAAATGTGTTCTGGAGCTGCAGGCATCATTACTGACAGTAGAAGTGCCGTACAATATTTTAGTCTCACAACTTAAAGGGACATAATGGTTATCTTATAAAATAAATAAAGCTTCCAGGGTTAAGTTTCTTGTGCAACTTTTTATTTTCAAGCTTTCAGACAGTCCTTCAACAGGAGTATCACGTTAATGATAAATATTATTTTTATTTACACATTATTATTTACATATTTTAAATACTTATGATATTGAGAGAGAAAATATATTACATTCTTTGTGCGTGAAAAAACAACTTTTTTAAACTATACGTGGATGGTGGTTGAAGGATATCTCGAGACTTCAAATTAAATTTAATAAATTGTGGTAATATATAGAATGAATATAATTGTTCCAATAAAAGACACAAATTGATGTTTGCGGAAGAGCGATTGCTCGAAGCATATTATGTAATTCTACTGTCCTCAAAGCTTATGTCCATAGTTCATCTAAAATACCCATTCCAAGAGTCTACCAACAGTATCATTATAAAAGGAAGTTCCAAAAATACAATATAACAGCAGTATGGTAGATCAAACTGGCGAAACCGCTGGAAGGGTTAACCACTGATGAGCCAGGCCCTTCCATTAATTTTTCCATTGCAGTAAGGGCAGTAGAAATTGTTTTATTTTTAAAAGAATCATATGCGTCTATAATAGTTTAGAATTTTGATAACAGATGGCAGGCTAATGCATCGTAATATATAGAAGAGTGCTTACATCTACGGGATTGTCCATAATGTTTCGTATCTCCAAAAACTCTTAAAAATCAATCTTCAATGGATACTCTCACACGAAGGCAATGAAGCTGCTGATGCGCTAGCATAAAAAGTCACAAGAGAACCCTTGCCAAGTTCCAACGGGAGCTCGCTAAAGATAAAAGCCAGACTTTTGATCTCTGATGATCCCTTATTTTTGAAGCCTACGGAGCCTTAGTTGTACTTGGTGCTGCCTTGGTTCCCTCGCAAGCGGCGCGCCCTTCCTGAAGCTGCGGGCCGTTTGCATGTGTCGTCCAGATGTTTTTTTGTCCGAAAAAGTCCCCCAGGGACTTACAGCGGATGAGGATAATTTCTGAGAGAACCCTTGCCATGGAATAATAGTTTTCTTTTAGAGAAATAGAGACAGTAGCAAAAACGAAATAAACAAGAACTTGAGGATCCCACCTAAGCATAGCTGGTACAGTGGAGTGGACCTCAGACAGCACCAAACAACAAGAACAGGCCATCTACCCCACTTGCCCAAAATGTTGCTTGGTGCCTGCAGCTCCAAAACACATTTTAGCCTGCATTAGGTGCAAAAAAACAGGACCTTTGGGAGAGGCCGCTGCTTATCATCAAACAGCTCAAGGAGCATGGACTCATGGAATTTGTGTAATCTTTACACAAGAAACAACAAAAACCCTTGGGATTGATTATACGGATCCATTCTACTATATGTTTGCTATTTTTATCCCCCACAATGGAGGTGCTTCTGTATTTTACCCTGGCAATTCTGGAGGAAAATAACTAATTGGATAAAGATCATGGGTGATGTTTTTATTGGTGGAAATTAACCACAAAAGACCAAGTAATTCCATGGCTGCTGGAAATTTAAAGAAATTGCAAATAATTTTGCATCTCCTATTGACAGCTCTGCCTGTAGCTGGCCCTTTAGGAGCTGACATTCCTGTGGTGTCCAGCTCTGCCAGCAGCCTAACAAACTACAGCCTTTCACAACATAACTCCAGGAACTTTGGTTCCCAAAACCTTATGAACAGCGGTATGTCAAACTCCACATTTTCATCCACACCAGGTAAGTCCGTCTACCTCTATTGCTGGTGGAACATTTGCTGACCTTGTGCCCAGGTCTAGATTTATCTGAATTTCCTTCACTAACAAATCGGGGAAGTCAAGATTCGAATTCCAACCCCAGCTTGCCCCCCAACCCCATGGCAGGGAGGCCTGCATATGGTACTGATCTCTGCTTGCTCCTTCCTGTCTAGGACATTCTGTCTACATATTGTTCCCCTCTCCCCTTGCATCTAAAACATTGTTCCCCTCTCCCCTTGTGTCTAAAACATTGTTCCCCTCTCCCCTTGTATCTAAAACATTGTTCCCCTCTCCCCTTGTGTCTAAAACATTGTTCCCCTCTCCCCTTGTATCTAGGACATTGTATCCCTTCTGTCTACATATTGTTCCCCTCTCCCCTTGTATCTAAAACATTGTTCCCCTCTCCCCTTGTGTCTAAAACATTGTTCCCCTCTCCCCTTGTATCTAGGACATTGTATCCCTTCTGTCTACATATTGTTCCCCTCTCCCCTTGTGTCTAAAACATTGTTCCCCCTCTCCCCTTGTGTCTAAAACATTGTTCCCCTCTCCCCTTGTATCTAGGACATTGTATCCCTTCTGTCTACATATTGTTCTCCTCTCCCTTGTGTCTAAAACATTGTTCCCCTCTCCCCTTTTATCTAGGACATTGTATCCCTTCTGTCTACATATTGTTCCCCTCTCCCCTTGTGTCTTAAACATTGTTCCCCTTCTTCCCTTGTATCTAGGACATTGTTCCCCTTCTGTCTACATATTGTTCCCCTCTCCCCTTGTGTCTAAAACATTGTTCCCCTCTCCCCTTGTACCTAGGACATTGTTCCCCTTCTGTCTACATATTGTTCCCCTCTCCCCTTGTATCTAGGACATTGTATCCCTTCTGTCTACATATTGTTCCCCTCTCCCCTTGTGTCTTAAACATTGTTCCCCTTCTTCCCTTGTATCTAGGACATTGTTCCCCTTCTGTCTACATATTGTTCCCCTCTCCCCTTGTGTCTAAAACATTGTTCCCCTCTCCCCTTGTACCTAGGACATTGTTCCCCTTCTGTCTACATATTGTTCCCCTCTCCCCTTGTATCTAGGACATTGTATCCCTTCTGTCTACATATTGTTCCCCTCTCCCCTTCTGTCTAGGACATTGTTTCCCTCCCCCCTTGTATCTAGGACATTGTTCCCCTTCCGTCTACATATTGTTTCCCTCTCTCCTTGTATCTACAACTTTGTCCCCTTCTGTCTAGGACATTGTTTCCCTCCCCCCTTGTATGTAGGACATTGATCCCCTTGTGTCTAGGACATATTCTCCTTGTGTCTAGGACATATTCTCCTTGTGTCTAGGACATTGTTTCCCACCTTCTGTTTAGAACATTGTTATTTCTGCTGAGATTACAGCCCGGTTTATTGTGTGTCGACCCTGCTAGAGCCCCATATTGGTCTGTTTCCAGTTGGGATGGTTAAGCAGCCCAACAACGAATCCAACGAGTTCCAAATCCACAATGAAGACTTCCCAGCACTCCCAGGATCTCAAAGTAAGAAGTCCTCCCTCTTGTTGGGACCACACAACTAAACCTAGCAGTTTGTTGAATTCTCACATTTTATGGAACATTCCGTCTCATTTAGAGCAATGGCTTGCTGGCAGAACTTTGCAAACCACATTACATTACTGTCTTCTCTCTTGTAACCTTCTGTGGTGTGTCCCTAGCTCAAGACAACAACCCAGACAACAAATCGGTGAGTTTGACCCCCTGCAGGGTTGTTTACATTCCGTCTGCTCCCAATATTGTCCATCTGTTGCATTGTTACCGATCTGTTGCGATGTTGTCCATCTGTTGCAATGTTACTTATCTGTTGCGACGTTACTGATCTGTTGCGACGTTACTGATCTGTTGTCCATCTGTTGTGATGTTACCTATCTCTTGCAATGTTGTCCATCTGTTGCGATGTTGTATTCAGGAAGAGGAGGTGGAAGGTGCCGAGGACTTGGAAGGCTCTGGGGATGTAAGTTCTGCTCCAACTTGTTCATTCTCATTTTTCTTCTTTTGCATTTTTCAGCTTTGTTACTTCAGTTTAAAAACACTTTTTATTCCTGACTTTGTTGTTGTTTGGGAGGTAACCATTCCTTCTGTTCCAGCAGGTTTGGATTGTGAGGGAAAGTTTCAACAGGACTTCCTGCTCTTTTTCTTCTTTCCAACAGCTGATAACATCACACTGTGATTGTAGCTTCTGTGTCATTGAGCTGCTGTGTGACAGAGCACAGGAGGTTTGTTGGAGATCAGCAAGGAGAGCCGGTACTCCAATGACAAGCTCTCCTCGCAGGGCCAAAAGAGGGGGATCCAGACGTCTAAAGATGGTGAGTCATCTGTGTGACATCAGTTGGGACAAGTGACACAAATGTGGAAGCAGGTCGAGTCACCAACATCCCATCCTCCATGGTGATGGATCAGTTCGGCATGGTGGGACTACTGACCTTCATCCGGGCTGCGGAGACGGAGCCCAACCTGGTGTCCCTCGCTCTGGGCAACGATCTGACTACACTGGGGCTCAACCTCAACACCCCAGAGTAAGTGGACAGACGGACCTCCTCCCAGCTCAGTTCTGACACCTCGATGCTGCAGGAGCCTATTCCCCACATTTGGTGGTCCGTGGTCCGACCAGCCCTGCAGGCCTCAGGACATAGGTAGGTTGACTGCTGCTGCCCCCTGGCCATGTCACTGATGGGCCGTGCAGACTACTACGTCCCCATAGAATACCTGGTCAACCACAACATCAAGGAAAAATTGGCCACAGTCAAGTTCAACAGATACGGGGACGACCTCCTCTTCTTCATCTTCTACATGTACAGCGGGGACATCCTGCAGCTGGCCGCAGCCAATGAACTGTGAGCTCCTCCCACTGCTGCTGCTGTTTGAATCCTGGGTTACTCTGTGGTGCAGGTACAGCCGGGAGTGGAGGTACCACAAGGATGAGCGGGTGTGGATCACCAGACTGCCGGGCATGGTGCCTACGGAGAAGACCAGCACGTACGAGCGGGGAACCTACTACTTCTTTGATGCAATCAACTGGAGGAAGGTGGCGAAGGAGTTTCACCTCGACTACGAGCGGTTAGACGACCGTCCTCAGATCCCGGCCCAGCACTTCCCGCCCATCATGGCGTAGGAACTGCTGCCGACCATGCAAGTAACAGTTGTGATAAACAAGCTAAACTTTGATGATATATATTTTTTAATCATTAGTTCCCCCTTCCCTTTTTTCCCATTTTTTTTTTCTTTTTTTCTACTCCAACTTGGTCAAAAAAACCCAATTTATCAAGCCTCAGGTTTTCACAGATTATAAAAGAAGCATTTGATTATGGACCATCATGAGATTTTTTTTTAAAGATTATTTACTAAATGAGAATTTTTTATTCATTCTTTTTTTTTTTTTTTTTAATATTCATTTCTGTACATACAATTTTTTTTTTGCTTCAATTTTTTCTCCCCATTTTTTTTTTTTTTTTGTTGTTTTAATTTTGTGAAATGGAAAATGCCGCCGACCTTTTCCAGCACAATGTACAGTTTGTACTTAAACCTTCTCCAATTTAAACATTTTAAAGCTGTACATTCTGTAAAGACTTTTGTTTGTTTGTCAGTTGTATAGGAGAGAGCCAAATAGTGAGTCCCTGCCGCCGCCTGATCCGCTACTGTACATACAGGGTAGCCGGTCTATTTTTTTATAACCATGTTGAAATAAAAATTGGTTGGCGTTTCCTGTGCTCTTGGCTTTCAAAGGTTGCAAAGAAGGGTTTAATATATATTTCTATTAAAAAATATTTAAAAATCAATAAAAAGTATTTTATTACAGTCAGAATTGAAGGCTACTGTTCCTTTTTTTTTTTTAAATAATATATCTTGAAGGCTGTGACACCAGCTAGGATTGGGTACCTGACGACACCACAGCCACTTCTCTGATTCCAACCAAGGAATAATTTACACTTCCATTTGAAGACATTCTACCTAAAGGGTCTAAATTTAGACTCCTGTATTTTCTTTTTTTGTTGTTTGTACAAATATGTAGAAAAAATGACTTTATAAATAAAAATAAAATTACACTTTAATTTTTGTTAAAGTGCCACCACGAACCCGACGTTTGTCAATGCCACATTCACTGAACACTGGGCACTCTCCCATAGTTGTCACAACTCCCTGACATTCTGAGCCATAGTTGTCACAACTCCCTGACATTCTGAGAACATGCAACTGAATTCTGTCAGAATGAAAAACAACCATCATTAATTATTTTACTCTAGAATTCATCAGCCACTGACAGGTTGACTTTTGTTGATTAATCAAGAAAGACCAATATCTTTGAATAATTAAATATCAATGTTCATATTTATTCTGACGGATGGCACCAGCCATCAGTGACATGAGCAGCCTTACTTGATCAAGCAGATCCCAGTAAACTTTTGTAACATTTCCCCGTGGTGTTGTCCTGTGGCTTCAGCTGACTCCAAACTTTGACATTGGGATTCATTTCTCCATCCCCACCAGCATCTTAAATTATTATTTTTAAAATAATTGCTGCGTGCAATATGTTATTGTACCAGTGTACAATGTGTATATGTATGTAATATGTTATTGTACCAGTGTACAATGTGTATATGTATGTTATTGTACCAGTGTACAATGTGTTATTGTACCAGTGTACAATGTGTATATGTATGTAATATGTTATTGTACCAGTGTACAATGTGTATATGTATGTAATGTGTTATTGTACCAGTGTACAATGTGTATATGTATGTAATATGTTATTGTACCAGTGTACAATGTGTATATGTATGTAATGTGTTATTGTACCAGTGTACAATGTGTATATGTAATGTGTTATTGTACCAGTGTACAATGTGTATATGTATGTAATGTGTTATTGTACCAGTGTACAATGTGTATATGTAATGTGTTATTGTACCAGTGTACAATGTGTATATGTATGTAATGTGTTATTGTACCAGTGTACAATGTGTTATGTAATGTGTTATTGTACCAGTGTACAATGTGTATATGTATGTAATGTGTTATTGTACCAGTGTACAATGTGTATATGTATGTAATATGTTATTGTACCAGTGTACAATGTGTATATGTATGTAATGTGTTATTGTACCAGTGTACAATGTGTATATGTAATGTGTTATTGTACCAGTGTACAATGTGTATTGTATGTAATGTGTTATTGTACCAGTGTACAATGTGTATATGTATGTAATATGTTATTGTACCAGTGTACAATGTGTATATGTAATGTTTTATTGTACCAGTGTACAATGTGTATATGTAATATGTTATTGTACCAGTGTACAATGTGTATATGTAATGTGTTATTGTACCAGTGTACAATGTGTATATGTATGTAATGTGTTATTGTACCAGTGTACAATGTGTATATGTAATGTGTTATTGTACCAGTGTACAATGTGTATATGTATGTAATGTGTTATTGTACCAGTGTACAATGTGTATATGTATGTAATATGTTATTGTACCAGTGTACAATGTGTATATGTAATGTGTTATTGTACCAGTGTACAATGTGTATATGTATGTAATGTGTTATTGTACCAGTGTACAATGTGTATATGTATGTAATATGTTATTGTACCAGTGTACAATGTGTATATGTATGTAATGTGTTATTGTACCAGTGTACAATGTGTATATGTAATGTGTTATTGTACCAGTGTACAATGTGTATTG
Organism: Cordylochernes scorpioides; assembly: GCA_030710605.1. Lineage (NCBI taxonomy): Eukaryota > Metazoa > Arthropoda > Arachnida > Pseudoscorpiones > Chernetidae > Cordylochernes > Cordylochernes scorpioides. Next base: position 1,995,261 of record CP092868.1, read on the forward strand.
TATGTAATGTGTTATTGTACCAGTGTACAATGTGTATATGTATGTAATATGTTATTGTACCAGTGTACAATGTGTATATGTAATGTTTTATTGTACAGTGTACAATGTGTATATGTAATATGTTATTGTACCAGTGTACAATGTGTATATGTAATGTGTTATTGTACCAGTGTACAATGTGTATATGTATGTAATGTATTATTGTACCAGTGTACAATGTGTATATGTAATGTGTTATTGTACCAGTGTACAATGTGTATATGTATGTAATGTGTTATTGTACCAGTGTACAATGTGTATATGTATGTAATATGTTATTGTACCAGTGTACAATGTGTATATGTAATGTGTTATTGTACCAGTGTACAATGTGTATATGTAATATGTTATTGTACCAGTGTACAATGTGTATATGTAATGTGTTATTGTACCAGTGTACAATGTGTATATGTATGTAATGTGTTATTGTACCAGTGTACAATGTGTATATGTATGTAATATGTTATTGTACCAGTGTACAATGTGTATATGTAATGTGTTATTGTACCAGTGTACAATGTGTATATGTAATATGTTATTGTACCAGTGTACAATGTGTATATGTAATGTGTTATTGTACCAGTGTACAATGTGTATATGTATGTAATATGTTATTGTACCAGTGTACAATGTGTATATGTATGTAATATGTTATTGTACCAGTGTACAATGTGTATATGTATGTAATGTGTTATTGTACCAGTGTACAATGTGTATATGTATGTAATATGTTATTGTACCAGTGTACAATGTGTATATGTATGTAATGTGTTATTGTACCAGTGTACAATGTGTATTGTAATGTGTTATTGTACCAGTGTACAATGTGTATATGTATGTAATATGTTATTGTACCAGTGTACAATGTGTATATGTATGTAATATGTTATTGTACCAGTGTACAATGTGTATATGTATGTAATATGTTATTGTACCAGTGTACAATGTGTATATGTATGTAATGTGTTATTGTACCAGTGTACAATGTGTATATGTATGTAATGTGTTATTGTACCAGTGTACAATGTGTATATGTATGTAATGTGTTATTGTACCAGTGTACAATGTGTATATGTATGTAATGTGTTATTGTACCAGTGTACAATGTGTATATGTATGTAATGTGTTATTGTACCAGTGTACAATGTGTATGTGTATGCAATATGTTATTGTACCAGTGTACAATGTGTATATGTAATGTGTTATTGTACCAGTGTACAATGTGTATATGTATGTAATGTGTTATTGTACCAGTGTACAATGTGTATATGTATGTAATATGTTATTGTACCAGTGTACAATGTGTATATGTATGTAATGTGTTATTGTACCAGTGTACAATGTGTATATGTATGTAATATGTTATTGTACCAGTGTACAATGTGTATATGTATGTAATATGTTATTGTACCAGTGTACAATGTGTATATGTAATGTGTTATTGTACCAGTGTACAATGTGTATATGTATGTAATGTGTTATTGTACCAGTGTACAATGTGTATATGTATGTAATGTGTTATTGTACCAGTGTACAATGTGTATATGTATGTAATGTGTTATTGTACCAGTGTACAATGTGTATATGTATGTAATATGTTATTGTACCAGTGTACAATGTGTATATGTATGTAATATGTTATTGTACCAGTGTACAATGTGTATATGTATGTAATGTGTTATTGTACCAGTGTACAATGTGTATATGTATATAATATGTTATTGTACCAGTGTACAATGTGTATATGTATGTAATATGTTATTGTACCAGTGTACAATGTGTATATGTATGTAATGTGTTATTGTACCAGTGTACAATGTGTATATGTATGTAATGTGTTATTGTACCAGTGTGAGTACAACTCCAGTAGAGGACAGACAACATCCTAATGGGATGGCTAACATAAAAAGGAACGTAATGAAAGCCAGGATAAGCTTTTGATGTCATTATTGTAATGAAGAAGGACATTCTCTTGTTCTTGGTGGGAGAAATCACCCAAAATACGGAAGAGCCAAATGTCCACCAGCATAGATTGAAGGCAAATCACTTCTGTATCAAGCAGAGCTAACAGACCAAGTCAACATCAGCTGTCGCACAAGACAGAGAATCTTGTCTGGAAATAAACTCCATATTTCTTAGATGAGAGAGGGGGGACAAGTCAAATAGCAAGTTGATAATGGAAGCATAAGAAATTTATATTTTTAAAATGGAGGTCGGTGGAAGGCTGGTTAAACCGTTTGGTTTTCGACCACTAGGACCCGGGTTCGATTCCCGCATTGGACACTTTTTTCTGTTTAAAAAAAAAAAAATGCTCCAATGGCCCCCGATTCTTGCAAAAGTCCAACACCACCAGCGAGTGCAAGTAACCAAACGGGGCTCTGTCATTTGTAAGTGCAAAGTCGAACTGCTTTTCACATGTGTAGACATGTGGTGCGCTTACAGTAAAAAAAAGCAGTCGCTAACTACCCACCATGATTATCATGGCCTGTACCACGTGTACTAGGGATAAGCAAAAAAAAAAAAATTTTTAAATGTTACAAAAGTGATCAGGTGGATAAATCTCCTGATGGTGCAACTGAAAGTTGTCTGTTTCATTGACTATATTTGACTGCATGAATGTATGGTACTCCTGGTGCTGTGGGGCCACATTTCAGACAGAACACCTCCTGGTACTGTGGGCCACATTTCAGACAGAACACCTCCTGGTACTGTGGGCCACATTTCAGACAGAACACCTCCTGGTACTGTGGGCCACATTTCAGACAGAACACCTCCTGGTACTGTGGGCCACATTTCAGACAGAACACCTGGTACTGTGGGCCACATTTCAGAAAGAACACCTCCTGGTACTGTGGGCCACATTTCAGACAGAACACCTCCTGGTACTGTGGGCCACATTTCAGACAGAACACCTCCTGGTACTGTGGGCCACATTTCAGACAGAACACTTCCTGGTACTGTGGGCCACATTTCAGACAGAACACCCTCCTGGTACTGTGGGCCACATTTCAGACAGAACACCTCCTGGTACTGTGGGCCACATTTCAGACAGAACACCTCCTGGTACTGTGGGCCACATTTCAGAAAGAACACCTCCTGGTACTGTGGGCCACATTTCAGACAGAACAACCTCCTGGTACTGTGGGCCACATTTCAGACAGAACACCTCCTGGTACTGTGAGCCACATTTCAGACAGAACACCTCCTGGTACTGTGGGCCACATTTCAGAAAGAACACCTCCTGGTACTGTGGGCCACATTTCAGACAGAACACCTGGTACTGTGGGCCACATTTCAGACAGAACACCTCCTGGTACTGTGGGGCCACATTTCAGACAGAACACCTCCTGGTACTGTGGGCCACATTTCAGACAGAACACCTCCTGGTACTGTGGGCCACATTTCAGACAGAACACCTCCTGGTACTGTGGGCCACATTTCAGACAGAACACTTCCTGGTACTGTGGGCCACATTTCAGACAGAACACCTCCTGGTACTGTGGGCCACATTTCAGACAGAACACCTCCTGGTACTGTGGGCCACATTTCAGACAGAACACCTCCTGGTACTGTGGGCCACATTTCAGACAGAACACCTCCTGGTACTGTGGGCCACATTTCAGACAGAACACTTCCTGGTACTGTGGGCCACATTTCAGACAGAACACCTGGTACTGTGGGCCACATTTCAGACAAAACACCTGGTACTGTGGGCCCACATTTCAGACAGAACACCTCCTGGTACTGTGGGCCACATTTCAGACAGAACACTTCCTGGTACTGTGGGCCACATTTCAGACAGAACACCATGGTACTGTGGCCACATTTCAGACAGAACACCTCCTGGTACTGTGGGCCACATTTCAGACAGAACACCTCCTGGTACTGTGGGCCACATTTCAGACTAGAACACCTCCTGGTACTGTGGGCCACCTTTCAGACAGAACTCCTCCTGGTACTGTGAGGCCACATTTCAGACAGAACACCTCCTGGTACTGTGGGGCAACCATTCAGACAGAACACTTCCTGTGCTGTGGGCCTCATTTCAGACAGAATACCTCCTGGTACTGTGGGGCCAACATTTCCAGACAGAACACCTCCCTGTGTACAGTGGGCCACATATTTCAGAACAGAACATTCCTGGTGCCTGAGGACCACATTTCAGGACAGAACACCTCCTGGTACTGTGGGCCCATTTCAGACAGTACACCCTGGTACTGTGGGCCACATTTCAGACAGGAAACAACCTTCCTGGTAACTGTGGGCCACGATTCAGACAGAACACTCCTTGGTACTGTGGGCCACATTTCAGACAGAACACCTCCTGGTGCAGTGGGCCACATTTCAGGACAGAACACCTCCTGGTACTGTGGGCCACATTTCAGACTGAACACCTCTGGTACTGTGGGCCACATTTCAGACAGTAACACCTGGTACTGTGATGGCCACCTTTTCAGAAAGAACACCTCCTGGTACTGTAGGCCCCTTTCAGGACAGAACACCTCCTGGTACTGTGGGCACATTTTCAGGAAGAACACCTCCTGGTACTGTGGGCCACATTCAGACAGAACACTTCCTGGTACTGTGGGGCCACATGTCAGACAGAAACACCTCCTGGTACTGTGGGCCACATTTCAGACAGAACACCTCCTGGTACTGGGGGGCACATTTCAGTACAGAACACCTCCTGGTACTGAGGGCCACATTTCAGGAAAGAACACCTCCTGGTCTGTGGGCCACATTTCCAGACAGAACACCTCCTGGTACTGTGGGCCACATTTCAGACAGAAACCTCCTGGTACTGTGAGCCACATTTCAGACAGAACACCTCCTGGTACTGTGGGCCACATTTCAGACAGAACTACCTCCTGGTACTGTGGGCCACATTTCAGACAGAACACCTCCTGGTACTGTGGGCCACATTTCAGACAGAACACCTCCTGGTACTGTGGGCCACATTTCAGACAGAACACCTCCTGGTACTGTGGGCCACATTTCAGACAGAACACCTCCTGGTGCTGTGGGCCACAATTCAGACAGAACACCTCCTGGTACTGTGGGCCACATTTCAGACAGAACACCTCCTGGTACTGTGGGCCACATTTCAGACAGAACACTCCTGGTACTGTGGGCCACATTTCAGACAGGAACACCTCCTGGTACTGTGGGACCACATTTCAGACAGGACACCTCCTGGTACTGTGGGCCACGTTTCAGACAGAACACCTCCTGGTACTGTGGGCCACATTTCAGACAGAACACCTCCTGGTACTGTGGGCCACATTTCAGACAGAACACCTCCTGGTACTGTGGGCCACATTTCAGACAGAACACCTCCTGGTACTGTGGGCCACATTTCAGACAGAACACCTCCTGGTACTGGGGGCCACATTTCAGACAGAACACCTCCTGGTACTGTGGGCCACATTTCAGACAGAACACCTCCTGGTACTGTGGGCACATTTCAGACAGAACACCTCCTGGTACTGTGGGCCACATTTCAGACAGAACACTCCTGGTACTGTGGGCCACATTTCAGACAGAACACCTCCTGGTACTGTGGGCCACATTTCAGACAGACCCTCCTGTACTGTGGGCCACATTTCAGACAGAACACCTCCTGGTGCTGTGGGCCACATTTCAGGACAGAACACCTCCTGGTACTGTGGGCCACATTTCAGACAGAACACCTCCTGGTACTGTGGGCCACATTTCGACAGAACACCTCCTGGTACTGTGGGCCACATTTCAGGACAGAACACCTCCTGGTACTGTGGGCCACATTTCAGACAGAACACCTCCTGGTACTGTGGGCCACGTTTCAGACAGACACCACCTCGGTACTGTGGGCCACATTTTCAAGACAGAACACCACCTGGTACTGGTGCGCCACATTTCAGACAGAACACTCCTGGTACTGTGGGCCCCATTCAGACAGAACACCTACATGGTACTGTGGGCCACGTTTCAGACAGAACACCTCCTGGTACTGTGGGCCACATATCAGACAGAACCACCTCGGTACTGTTGGGCCACAATTTCCAGACAGAACACCTCTGAGTACTGTGGGCCACATTTCAGACAGAACACCTCATGGATGCTGTGGGGCCCACATTTAAGACAGAACACCTCCTGGTACTGTGGGCCCCATCATTTCAGACAGAATACTGACTGACTCAAACCAACAGAAGGACGTGCGGCAAGTTTGTCACCATATCTCTACACTGAACATATCGTGAGATAGCTGATAAATAGGTGACACATTGGAGCAATGAAATAAAGCGCTATATTGACGACAACCACTTGCTATCTAGAAAACCCTGAATCTCTCTTTTAGAATTGTTGATAAAGTTGAAAAAAGAAAAAAGTAAAAATTTTGGTTCATAAGCAAGATCAAAATTATAATGACAATGACATAAATATCTCAAAATTCAACCTGAAAAAAATTTACATATGGTGATCGCTTCATATTCTTAGGAACCAAGATGGAGGTCGGTGGAAGGCTGGTTAAACCGTTTGGTTTTCGACCACTACGACCCGGGTTCGATTCTCGCATTGGACACTTTTTTCTGTTAAAAAAATGCTCCAATGGCCCCCGATTCTTGCAAAAGTCCAACGCCACCAGCGAATTCAAGTAACCAAACGGGGCTCTGGCACATTTGTAAGTGCAAAGTCGAACTGCTTTTCACATGTGTAGACATGTGGTGCGCTTACGGTAAAAGCACTCGCTAAGTACCCACCATGATTATCATGGCCTGTACCATGTGTACTAGGGATAAGCAAAAAAAGGATCAAAGTTGATGGGATGTTTCTTAGAGGAAGTAAGAAGAAGGGATGCAATTAGACAAGATTGTGAAAGATAAAGATATTTCTCTCACAAAACCGAAGATAATTGTAGAGGCATTCCGTGTGGTAACCTATGGATGTGAGAGCTGGACTCCTGGAAAAGAATCCTTTGAAATGTGAACATGGAGAAAGCTACTCAGAGCGCCATGGACAGAACAAGGTATTCTTAAACAAAATTTTTGAACCGGCCTGAGAGGGAAGTCAAGAAAACTACTAGATGAGCCGCGAGTGGTGTCCATTAACAGATCAAATCATCATATATTGAGGCAAAATATTTAGTGAAACATAAAAACTTGCTTCATGTTATTGTTTCTTATCCCCTTGTCCATGCTCCTAGAGCTGTTTGATGATGAGCAGCTGCCTCTCCCAAAGGATCCTGTTTAGTGAACAGTAATGTAAGCTAGAATGTGTTCTGGAGCTGCCAAGCTACATTTTGGGCAAGTGGGGTAGATTTTGTTTCATCTTCAATGATTTGAGGTGGCCTGTTCTAAATCTTGTTAGTGTTGTTTAGTGCTTTCTGAGGCTCATAGCTCCACTCCACTGTACTAGATGTGCTTAGGTGGGGTCCTCCAGTTCTTGTTTATTTTGCTACTGTCTATTTTTGTTCTGTTATTACTGTTCTTTAACAGCAGTTTATATTTTCCCTCAATATATGATGATTTGATCTGTTAATGGCCACCACTAAATACCTCTTTAAAAATCTTGAGTTCAACTGACCCAGTTGATAGACCTCAGCAAGGTCCAAGAATACAGAGGAGCTGCGTCTGTACTAATGTTAGTCGGCAACAAAGGTGTCTGCTTCCTTTATCCTTTTTAGTGCATTTTAAAAGCTATATTTATTACTGATAAGGCACAATTTGGATTATAGATTATAAACACAAGGTAATAAGACCAAATCCAAATAAATAAATAGTGTGTGACGTTTCGGTAACAGCGTTGTTACCGAAACGTCACACACTATTTATTTATTTGGATTTGGTCTTATTACCTTGTGTCTATATTTATTACTTTTTTCAGAAATTTTCAACTATAATTGATGAAAATTCCCTGCACTGTTGTAAGAGCTTCTGTTCTGCAATTACATTAAATCATTCTGCAAAATTAAGATTTCATTGGGATAAATATTGAATAAAGAATAATTGCTTAAAAATTGTGATGCTTTTTTAAGAGTTCATTTTGTTTAAATTAATTTCATTTAATAATAATTAATTGTTGAAAATTAACAAATAAGTTTGTTGCCCCTCCAACTTTGGAGAATCCACTCCATCTAAGTGTTCACAGAAGTATTGAAGATTGTGTTGTCACCGGGACGACTAGAGTTGGATTTTTCAACACATTTTCTCTACACAAGCTTTGAGACCTAACTAGGATTCACTTACAGACATCATCAACTTTTTCATTATTGAAACCCCACAGAAATAGAACTGTACACATGGACAAAACTTAAGGAAATTTTAGCATGTTTACCAGGACAATAACTCTGAAGGATATTACAATGGTCTTTATTGAAGATGCACAAGATAACCAAATTTGAGCAAAATTGCCTCCATCTCCTTCAAAAAAAAAAAAAAGCATGACTGGTAACATCAAAGACTTTCCACTTCAAGTTTTGTCCATGAGTGTAAATAGGAATTTGTTATAGCAGGCCCACATGTACAATGTCCATGTGACCCCACCAAACTAGATAACAAAACCATTTCACCACCAATCTAGGAGAATGCAGGTTTTGCATCATTTGGAGAAGTGGCTCCCAGCAACATTCCTCAGTACAGACTTATTTGGTTTAAATGCTGAAATTGGAGAGAAAAATCCCTTTTTCATTATCCAAATCTGCCACAAATATTTCCCAGTATTCACATCAAGAAGAGAGAGATAATTTAGATTAGAAATAGAAGACCAAATAAATAAAGTTACATTTCGGCAACAGCATTGTTACCATCATCAGATGACACTATTACTGAAACATCGCACACAATTTATCTTGTTACTTCATGTTTCAAGAAGACCTCTTAAAGGTTCAGGAAAATTTGCATTCTGTTAATCCAATGCAGTCTAGGACCTCCTGTGTGATTTATTGCTTGTGTAGCACTGGTATCCCCCCAGGGTGGGGTATGTATTGCTGAGTTCAGTGGTGCTCAGTTCTGCAATAACAAGGTCGAACAAGTAATTGCAACGCAACAAAACTGCCAATATCACCCCATTGCAATCTTGTTGTTACCTTGTGTACAACAAATGATTTGAAGAAAATGTAAAACCACCTATTTCACACTGTGCACCTTGCTCTGTTGTTTTAACAATTGAGACTTTAGAACCAGGATCTTCTTCCACTCATGGACAAAACCTAAGGGAGTGGAAAGTCTCTGATGTTGCCAGTAGTCTATTTTTTTGAAGGAGAAAGAGACAATTTTGTTCACACTTGGTTATCTTGTGTGTCTTCAATAAAGGTCACTGTAATATATTTCAGAGTTATTGTCCCGATATACATGCTGAAAGTTACAACTTCCTTAAGTTTTGTCCATGAGTGGAATAGATTATATTACATTAGGATCTTCATTGGGGTCGGAGCGATATAAAACAACAATTTCCGACAGTCATGACCCAGGATGGAATCTCAAATTGGATACTTTTTTTAAAGGAAAAAAAAAAAATCACTTAAATGGCCCCCAATTCTTGCAAGAGTCCAACCCCACCAGTGAGTGCAAGTAACCAAATGGGACTCTAGAACATTTGTAAATACAAAAGTCGAACTGCTTTCTATATCTGTGAACTGTGCTTACAATCAAAGCAACTTCTACCCACTGTGATTATCATGACATGCCATCCATAGGTATAAAATGAAAGGATTTAAAAACACGAATGTTTCTTTTATACACAATACAAACTTCTACTGTCCTTACTGCGATGAAAAAATTATATTGGGAGGGCTTGGCTCATCAGTGGTGAACCCTCCCAGCGGTTTCGCCAATTTAATCCACCAGACCGCTTCTCAGAGCTCTAATACTGTATTGGACGATTCTGCTTATATACACAGCACTGAAGGGTGGAATCTCAGAAATGATTTTCAAGAAAACTATGGACATAAGCTTATATACAATATTAGAGCTCTGAGAAGCGGTCTGGTGGATTAAATTGGCGAAACCGCTGGGAGGGTTCACCACTGATGAGCCAAGCCCTCCCAATATAATTTTTTCATCGCAGTAAGGGCAGTAGAAGATTGTATTATGTATAAAAGAAACATTCGTGTTTTTAAATCCTTTCATTTTATATGATTACCATAGCCATACATGTGTATTAGGGATAATAAAATATAATCTTCATTATACTTGTCAATTTCCCTAAGCCATTAAATGTGGCGACATTTCCCCTGGCCCTCACACTTTCAATAAATCAATTCAACTTCTGAGCTAAAAAAACACTGCACACCAATTGGCTAGGGACTCAATGATAATTGACCAAACAGCATGAATAGGACAAACACTAAGGTGAATTTAACACATAGATGGAAGTTGAAAAAGGCAACATTGGCTTGATAAGATTTTGGAGACAAAAACAAACGGGGTTGATGTGGTTGCAATGGTCGGATGGAATGGTGCTCCATGACCACGCATCACAACAATGTTATAACTGCTGTATCTCTCAACAAAATCATATTTTGAAGATACAAACAAAAATTTAGCTGCAAAAAAAACTTTCCCGTTGCAACACCAGATAAGACTTATCTATGTTGACAATGACAGGTGTAAGACAACAGTGTAGAACTAACCTACAGAGTAAAGAAGAGAAATCAGCCATTTAATACCACACACACTATATTTACAGCGGTAGTTCCTGCAACATGCCACACAACCACTTTGTAAGCTCTTGTTCCACACCAAGCTCCACCAGGTGAGAATATATTCAGAAAATTGGCTGTTGATTTATAAAAAACAAACCGAGCCAATACATACATGCCACCACACAATCAGATTTGTCATAGTTTGGTTGCGAGGCCACAAATCAATTTAATACAATCGCCAACAATTATTTACAAATGAAATAAGCCCGTCACTACAACTGGACTTCCCCAGTTAGCCGAGCGACCTCACGGGAGAACACAAATGTGGCCAGGCGTTCCACGCTGTTCTGGAGAATCCCTCGAAGTTGCCGACTGCCGTGGTCTCCTGTTCTTCCTCCATCTCAACTGTGGCACCTTGCTGAGCCAGCAGCTGTTTCTGCTCCTCCGAGATGCTGAAGAAGTCTGTGCCGTTCTGGGACTTGTGCAGTTCCTTCAAGGTGGCAGTCCTCTTGGACTCCACCCCCTCTGCCCCGTGCTTGGCGAACAATTTCAGCAGAACTTGGATTTCCTCGTCTTGGTGCAGCCCGGGACAGCCCTGCAGCTTCACCTGGGTCTGCGGGCAGTACTTCACCATCCTGAACCCCAGCACCCGTGCCACAAACTCCCCCTGCTCGCTCATATCACCCACATTGAGGTAGCAGAACCTCAGTGCCATGATCTGGACCAGCCCAATCTCCCATAGGTTTGAATCCTCTACTTCTGTATCCTCCAGGAATTCTTGTATCGCCTCCGCCTCAAAGATGGCTCTCATCATCCACTTGCCATCAGATATGAACTTCGGCTTGGCCCCTGCTGCAAGATTGAAGTTGGCCAGGTCGCGGGGCTTCATGGTCAACAGGGGGTACACCTGGCAGTACCTCTTGTGAGCAAACATGTCTGGGGACAGAACAGTCTTCAAGCCCCGGGGGACGGCCAAGGTGACAGCTGACTTGAGCCAAGGCCATACTTCTATGTTGGCCTCCATTGCACTCTTGGATTCAACAAACAGGGAAGGACTTTCAGCAATGGCCCTGGACACACACAATATCTTCTCAGCAAGAGACTACAAACACACTATTGTGTACAACTTTGAATTGTTGGCACAATTTTTAAAAATAAAATAATTATCCACACACACCTAAGGCTTTAATATATAATTAATTTTGTTCTCCCATATAAGAATCTCCTGGTAGATTGAAAAAGAACATAAAAGTGGAGAAAGGTTATAGAAATGTAAAACTATATTTCTACACCCCACATCCCGGGCTATAGAAGCTAAACAATGAATCATCAAATGTGTTGAAGGGTTGAACTCCAGGTGATGGCCAATGTTGAACTCCAGGTGATGGACAATGTTGAACTCCAGGTGATGGACAATGTTGAACTCCAGGTGATGGCCAATGTTGAACTCCAGGTGATGGCCAATGTTGAACTCCAGGTGATGGTCAATGTTGAACTCCAGGTGATGGCCAATGTTGAAATCAAGGTGATGGCCAATGTTGAACTCCAGGTGATGGACAATGTTGAACTCCAGGTGATGGCCAATGTTGAACTCCAGGTGATGGTCAATGTTGAACTCCAGGTGATGGTCAATGTTGAACTCCAGGTGATGGTCAATGTTGAACTCCAGGTGATGGCCAATGTTGAACTCCAGGTGATGGTCAATGTTGAACTCCAGGTGATGGTCAATGTTGAACTCCAGGTGATGGTCAATGTTGAACTCCAGGTGATGGCCAATGTTGAAATCAAGGTGATGGCCAATGTTGAACTCCAGGTGATGGCCAATGTTGAAATCAAGGTGATGGCCAATGTTGAACTCTAGGTGATGGCCAATGTTGAAATCAAGGTGATGGCCAATGTTGAACTCCAGGTGATGGTCAATGTTGAACTCCAGGTGATGGCCAATGTTGAAATCAAGGTGATGGCCAATGTTGAACTCCAGGTGATGGTCAATGTTGAACTCCAGGTGATGGTCAATGTTGAAATCCTGGTGATGGCCAATGTTGAAATCAAGGTGATGGCCAATGTTGAAATCAAGGTGATGGCCAATGTTGAACTCCAGGTGATGGCCAATGTTGAACTCCAGGTGATGGCCAATGTTGAACTCCAGGTGATGGCCAATGTTGAACTCCAGGTGATGGCCAATGTTGAAATCAAGGTGATGGCCAATGTTGAACTCCAGGTGATGGCCAATGTTGAAATCAAGGTGATGGCCAATGTTGAACATGTTGCTTTGACCAAAAAGTCCATGTGTTGCGCACCACCTCCCAGGTGTTGCTGCAAGTTTGACCCAGGGCAGAGCCACACTATGAAGCAACTTCATTTAATACACACAGTCTCCAACATGGAAAACAAACTCTTCTGCAGACTCTAACCTGGATTAATTTGCAGCTGAAATTTTCTATTTCCCCAGTATCGTCACCTATATTTGTGGGTCCAGAACTTAGCCAACCTTTTGTGGAACTTGCCTGGTACAATTGGGCTCAGGTGTTTACCTGGGGTACAGGGTGGCCAGAGAGTAAATGAGATCATTTGGCAATACCCAAGAAATGGGAGTTTTAGAAAAAACTCACAAAATAAAGAATTGACGATGGGTCCAACCTCCCAGAAAACAACCAGATGTTGTAGTTAGCTCTGTACAGTGAAGGCAGTTAATGGGTCAACATCTAGCCGGGGTTGACAGATGGCTTCAGTGGTGATGTTTAACTCTGCCTTTGCCGGTCCCAAGCCCGGATGAAAAAGGAGGAGGGGGAGCAGTAACAAGCTCACTAAAAAACCTGGGCTCAGCTGATAGTACCCTGTAAGGGCTCCTAATCCAGGGATACAGCGTTTGTACTCCATGTTAGGAGCGGCTGCACATGGCGTCTGTTCCTCATGTCAGAGGCGGCCATTTCTTCTGGAGCTAAGTCGGCCTGCCACTGAGTAGTGCTCCCAGTCTTAATGACAAAGGCGTTCTACTTCACCCAGTGTGGTGATGTGCATCATGGGCAAATTTTCTTATTTCCTCTAATTAATCCTGATGCTTTCTCTCTATTATAAAAATGAACAAAATGGCCTATTACTTGTGATTTAATCAATGCTTGATGGCACAAGTGCCAAAACATCAACATTAGGTTGCCTGGCCGGCATTCATATTTATATTAAAAAAATAGACACTTCGGCCAGTTGGAGTTTTTTATTATTTTTTTTTTATTTACTTCTCCTGACGAAGACAAAAGATTTTTGTCGAAACGTTGAGAAAAATAAAAAACTCCAACTGGCCGAAATGTATATTTTTTATATAAATCAATATTAGAATTATTGTAGGGTTCCCCACTGATGAGCCAATCTGTCCCAAAATTTTGCAGTAAGGGCAGAGTATGGAATTTTATTTTTTTTAAAGAAACATCAATAACCTAATAAACTTCTTGCTATTTAGTAATATTTAAAAAGGATATTTCAATAAATAAATACTCTAAAATAATTTATAATTTATACATCCCTCTTTTTAAGAAAGTTGGGGTGAGGAATTGAAATAAAATTCACCTGTGGCATCTAGAATTAAATAGCAAGGCAGTGGTGAAATAAACAAAAAATTGCCTCGTAACTGGCAAAAACTATATAAGCATATTTAAAAAAATAGCTGAGGAAATAAATATGGCAAGGCTTCATCTATTTAAATTCAGTAATTACTTTTAACGACACCGCGGTATTCTCATATTAATAAAATCTTTTATTTATCGTAGTAACTTCAAACTTACGTCTACAAATGCAACAAATTCAGGAATATAACAATATTGTAAAATTATTAATTACAATTTTATTCAGCTGCTATTCATATAATAAAAGGTATTTTTAAAATGTACAATTCTCACAAAAATAGCCGCCAAAGTTTTAGCTTGAAACTATTTAAAATAAAAAAACAAAACAACAACGGCTAACATAATTGTAAAACTGATTTTTAGTTTTTCATTTTTTTTCTCAGAAAATTCTTGAAAAAAGCATAGAAGCGGATAAAAATTAATATTTAATAGTAATATTTAATATATTCTGTATTTAAACTTTTTGTTGAGAATTATTTATTAAAATAATATATGGGCGTTTTAAAAATTTTATTATAGAAAATTTGATAATTCATCGAGAACATTTTTGATTTTAATATGGGCATTTTTTTTTTAAATTTGTGCACATGTAAAGGTGTCACTTTTTGAAATAAAATTTTGAAGATCGAATTTTAAAGTAGTTTTTATATCGTTTAACGCATGATGGCTCCATGTCTACATTTTATAGGCTCATATAATATCTATCCCTCTATCCCACAGTATATGATTTAACAAACAGAGATTATAAAATTAGATTTCCTAGATATCTCCCCCTTCATCATACTAGCTTTTGAAAATCTTATGCATAATTTTTTTTTTACATATTTGTTATCTCAAACTTCCAATCTACAGCAGACTACGGTAAAATTTTCTAAAATGATCAATTGCCCCTGCTGTCAGGAACAAGACTAAACAGTGGAATACCTCTTCATCTGCTTATCATTCCAATACCAAAGATCTCAAACGACAACTCTCCTGGGAATTTCTAATCTAAAACAGGTATCACTGGAAAATCTTTCTAGAAATAGTCTGCTTGGCGCCACCTAATATCTTGGACTTATACTGCCATTGGAAATAAAACCAAAAAGAACCAAGTCTCGAAAGGACAACCCGAGTATTTGGTGACATCTTTTGTACGCTCCAGGAAATCCTTGGCTATTTTGGGGCTAAGGTGTATATATATATGACGGCGCCAAATACTCTGTATATACACGGCTATGTCCAGGCCTAGCGGCGGGGATCGTTTGAACCAAAAAAGGCTAAAGAAGGCGCGCGTGACTTGCTGGCGGCAATGTATCCCCATTTAGACCAGCGTCTGCTCTGTTTTACGCTGTTTGTGTGGCCCTGTAAAATAAACCAAGAGATTAGCTCGATATCAGGGATATTTTTCGATCCCACGCGTTTATTTGAACATTCTTTACGCAGCGTAACAATATACAGTAGAACCTCCCTGTAAAGGACACCTAATTGCAGGACCAAAGTGTCCTTTAGGGAGAGTTGCAAAATAGTAATTTTGCAAATGAAAAATGTCCTTTGTATAGAGGTTTCCTCTACTGTATAATCTCACATATATATGTAGACCTTCACTCCAAAGGCTGATATTGTCTCTAACTTAAATAGTGTATACCAAATGTATAACTCTTCTGGGTCAAAGACCAATAAAGCCAAGCCTTATTAACAGTTATTAAGAAGAACAGTTCAAAGCTTGAAATTAAAATGCATGTCAAAAATACTAAAGGAAAGACATCAAAATAACACTATTAAGCCTGTTCATCAAGATGATCCTTATCTTTACTAAGACTACTACAGATTAGCTGTCAATCTCTCTCCTTTGATTCTTCCACCAAAAAAAGCTATCCCCCCCAGCTCAATACAACAATCTGGATAATAAACTGTTTAAAGCACTGAAAGAGTTCACCACTGTTGAACCATACCCTCCAATTTCAAATTTGTATCCATGCAGTACAGTAGAACTACCTATGTAAATAACACTTAGTTGCAGAGCCAAGTGTCCTTCAGGGAAAGGTGTCCTCTTGCTGAAGAGTTGCTAATTAGTCATAGGATAAAATTTAGATTAGAATATTAAGGAAACAAGCCCAAATCTCCAAATTAATGAAATTTTTGTGATATTTTGGGGCAACAATCATGTTAGAAAAACATCACAAAAATTTAATTAATTTTGAGATTTGGCCTTGTTATTAAGTTGCCAATTAGCAAAAATTGATAATTTTTTTGGTGATGGAAATTGTGTCCTTTGGTGTCCAATAGAGAAAGTGTCCTCTCATGGAAGTTGTTTTACCCTAACTGACAAAACAAAGTGGAAAGTCTTTGATATCATTGGTCTTCTGTTTTTTTTTTTTTTTGAAGGAGACAGAGGCAATTTTGTTCACACTTTGTTATCTTGTGTGTATTCAATTAAGGTGAGTGTGCATCAAATATCTTTCATTTATTGTCTGAATCCCTATATAAATGCTAAAAGGTGCAACTTTCTTTAGGTTTGTAGAATTAGTTTTTAACCCTCAATGAATCAGACATATATATGATTGCACCTCTTGTAAACTCTGATCCAGCAATGGGATAATCCACTTGGAAGTAAAGTTTCATAACCTAATATAGAGGATGATAAGGAACAATTTGGATTATAGATTATAAACACAAGGTAATAAGACCAAATCCAAATAAATAGTGTGTGACGTTTCTGTAACAGCGTTGTTAGCGAAACATCACACACTATTTATTTATTTGGATTTGGTCTTATTACCTTGTAATATAGAGGACTATTCTCAAGGAAGTTTTTGCGAGACACGAGATTTCAATTCTAAATACATTTTCCATGAATAATACATGGTTTTCTTACACACAACACCTACTGGAGATTTATTCATTCCATAAATTACACCCATCTGACACATTTCTAGCCCAAATTCCATTCTCAATAGGACAATGACATGTCCCTTCAATTCCTGGTTGAGTCATTTAGGAATTTACAAGAGCTCATTGTTCATTTGATGGGTCATTCAAAGTTTTCAAATTAAAATTCAGTTGTAAAAATAGTAACTTTGCAGATGAAAACTGTTCTTTGTAGAGGTGTCCTTTAGCAAGAGAGTATCCTCTCATGGAGGTTGTTCTACTGTATTAAAGAATATGTATTCTCCGAAAAAAAAAAAAAAAAAAAACACTTTCTCCAAGTTGGTGGGATCTCATTCTGAATAGAAGTTAAATAATAAATAAATTCGATGAAAATATGCAATTTGTGTTGAAAATCAAATAGGCATATAAAAAATAATATATGAATGCAAAAAAAATAATTTCTCTGAAAAAAGTGACTAGATCAAAGCCGCAAACTCTCATTCTCAGTACAGCTTCAACTTTGTCCTGAGCTGTGACTGAATCTACCAGAGATGTTGGAGAAGGCCAGACTCCAATGCAAACATGCAGGAGGATGCCATTCACAGGCCCACAAGATCTCACTTTCAATAAATGCCCATTATAATAAGGTATTTTATCAAAACAATGTATTTTGTTGACCATCTCAGGGAACATGTATATAACATCTTGTCGCACTTTCACAATGTAAAAATATCTCAAAGAATTTTAAAAAATTAATTTTTACAATTTCATTTACACTTGAAATAATATTGTCTAAGTCAAGATTTTTTTTAAAGCATTTTTTTTAGAAAGGTCATGATAAGGCACAATTTGGATTATAGATTATAAACATAAGGTAATAAGACCAAATCCAAATAAATAAAAAGTGTGTGACGTTTCGGTAACAACGTTGTTACTGAAACGTCACACACTATTATTTATTTGGATTTGGTCTTATTACCTTGTGTTTTTAGAAAGGTCATAAATATTATGGATTTAAAAAAAAATCAATATCTGAGAGTAATTTGATGTTATTTGAGTATAGAGTAAATTAGGTATTGTGAATTAGGATACCCCAACTACCAGAAACTAGCTCGAGAATTGAGGAAAGTGGGAGATTCCCTTGGTGATAGTTTAGCGACAAATTCTATCCTTCTATGAGCTGGGTCCATCCTCTCTGCTGAAACAACTGAATCAATCAATCCACTTACAATGTCATATGTAGGTAGCGCATTAACATATAGTCTGTGCGGAGTTTATGCAAATTGGCCATCAGATCAATTAATTAGCATATTTTGGGATAAGAAAATGGAGCTATGATAGCATCATGATGCTTTCTTAACATCCCTACAACTGATCTACTGCTGAAATGATAACATGTGGTACATGATAATAATGGGCTGGCGACTGTAAGTGCATCACCACATGTCTACACATGTGAAAGGCAGTTTGAATTCTACATTCACAAGTATACCAGAGCCTGGTTTAGTTACTTGCACTCACTTTAGACTTTTGCAAGAATCGGGAGCCATTGGAACAATTCCTTTTTTTTAATTAAGAAAAATTGCTCACAACACAGAATTCAATCCTGGTTTGTGGCTGTCAAAAACCAACGGTTTATAACAGTTGTACACTGACCCCCAATTATAATTATGAAAATTAGAAATTTATTTTAACACTACTTTTTTTTTAACATATACATATGTTTCATGATTTTTCAGGAAGCCTTAATGACCAATTTTTTGGTCGTTGAGTTACAGCTTGTACCACGCTGATGAGGGCCAACAGCCTGAAACGTGTCCGTGGTTAGGTTTTTCTTGATTAATCAAGAATGAGGTATTTACCCAATTCTGGAATAATTAAAAATCAACGAGAATAGTTGATATTTATTCCGATAGATGGCGCAAGCCATCAGCAACTTTCAGTTGCACAATAAGGAGATGCCTTTTTCTTAATTTATGCACCTTATCCCAGTACAATGTTACATTTGTACTATTTTTCATATATATATATATACTAGCCGAGTGGCCCGGGCAACGCCCGGGTTTTACCCGACTGGACCCGGCTTCGCCTGTGTAGTGTTCGAGCGAGGTTTACTCATGAATGAATAGAGGCCCCAACTGTTTGTAAACTCAATGTAATGAATTTTCTTTCAGCAAAATGGAGATAAATTGCAAACAGCAATATCGAAAATGCTTGTGAAAAAATCTGAAATATAGGATCCATTTCACAAACACATCTAATGAATAGAGTGCTGTTTGGAGGAGTGGTCTAAACTGTTAATTTTTAAAAACCATGACCCGGGATCATTGAATGCAGATTTAGACACTTTGTTCTGAAAAAAAAAAATTGCCCCAATGGCTCCTGATTCTTGAAAAAGTCCAACCCCTCCAGTGAGTGCAAGTAACCAAACTGGGCTTTTATTCTTAAAAATTAAAAAAAAAAATCTAATGATTAGTTTGAATAAAGGAAAATGGTCGGCACAACCTGAAAATTTCACTTTGTCCACTTCACTCTCGGCTGTCCAAGAAGAAACAGCCAGAGCAAACATTTTAAAGGGCACCTAATCCGGCATTTACATATCTAAATAGTTAATTTGCATAATTCTCTAATAGTCAAAGGCAATTTTAAAAATACCAAAAAAGCAAGACCAAATAAAAAAATATATATATATGTGTGATGTTTCAGTAACAGCATTGTTGCCATATAAAGACAAAATTACTGAATGTATTCAGTACCTTTGTCTGAAGATAGCCAAAATGTAACTGAAACCACACATAATGTAATTATTTGTATTCGGTCTTGCTTCCTTTTTTTTTTTTAATTATCCCTAGTACGCGTGGTACAGGCCATGATAACCATGGTGGGTAGGTAGCGACTGCTTTTACTGTAAGCGCACCACATGTCTACAAATGTGATACATTGCTACCAGCTAAATGCATTTTCACTATGGTGTGATATCCACATGATGGATCTGTAGACACATTATAATCTCTCCAGAGCTTAAGGTAGCAAACAGTACTTTCACATTATATAAATATCAATGCCAAAAGCCAGAGTTATGATAGCTGTTGCAGTGTAATGTAGACCTGCAGGATGGGAAAAAGCAATATTATTTCCGGCTTTAATTTTAAAAGTATTATGAAACGTTAAAAATATAATCTTAACTTTTGAAGAATGAAAAAATGCTAACTTGATATGTATTAATTTAGTCTAAAAACAAACAGCATGTAAAAGTAAGCACCAATCGAAAGCATTTATTAGCTCTAACAGTGCTGCCCCCAGCGGTAAAAGACTGGAGCTGACGCTTCACGGGTTGGTGACTTAATTGAACCAGAAATGTTGATACCATAAAAAAAATAAAAAACAATTTTCAAGAATAGAGTTATGAAAATGAATTAAATGTGAAAAAATTAAAATAAAATAAAGTAAAAAAAGCTTTATTGATGAAACTACAGTAGAGCAATAATGATAACAAATTATTCACAAATTATGTAGTTACAAAAGTCAAGCTTCCCAAAATCATTATTCGAAGAAATCTCTTTCAAAATTGTCAAAATCTATATCAAAGCCCCCTGATAAACAATATTGCGTGTCTTGCTAAAAGTAGAACTAAAGACAAACAAATTTTTAGGGCTGGAAACACGGGAGCATGCTACATAGAGTTGCCCATGCGAGAAACAGGGAGACGCAAGATGCACACCAACTACTTGCAATGTTTGACCCTGAAGCATGCTGAACCCTAGAGCTATTGGAACGCTGAGAAAGATTGCTTCTCCTATGGCTTGGCATACCTACAAACACAAAGCATTAGTAAAAATAAAAATAAGGATAACTGAAAAATGTAAAACATAAAGGACTGAGATTGAAGAAAAAAATTCAAAAATAGTGTAATAAAATAAGCGCGACTCATGACTAAGGCCAAAATAAAAAAAAGCATAGAAATAATCTGAAAGGAGGGGAAAAATGCATAAAACTCAGTGAAAACGTAAAACAACTGATTAAAAAAAATCAAATGGAAGAAGACGTAAAAAAAAAAGTATAATTAGCTGAAAAAATATGTACAATAAATATGAGTAGAACATACATAGATATATATGAGCAGCTACATATTATGAAGCAGATAAATCTAAATCAGTGATTCTCAACCAATGTGCCGCGGTAATTTTGTGTGCCGCGAAATTCTAAAATTGTGCCGCCAAATTTTCAAATCTTTAAAATAATGCCGCAACAAAAAAAAGGTTGAGAATCACTGATCTAAATACTACCTAAACAAATGACAGCAAAACAAAAAAAAAAAAAAAAAAAGACAATGGAAGAAGGCCTAAAAAAAAGTCTAATTTGGTTGAAAAAACTGCCCAATAAATTGAGCCTATATAGATATATGGACCCGGCTTCGCCCGGGTATTGTTCGAGTGGAGTTTACTCTTGAATGAATAGAGCCCCCAACTGTTTTTAAAACTTAAAGTAAAGAATTTTCTTTCAGCACAATGGAGATAAACTGCAAATATCAAAATTAAAAATTCTGGTAAAAATAATCTGAAAC
This sequence comes from Cordylochernes scorpioides, assembly GCA_030710605.1. Taxonomy (NCBI): domain Eukaryota; kingdom Metazoa; phylum Arthropoda; class Arachnida; order Pseudoscorpiones; family Chernetidae; genus Cordylochernes; species Cordylochernes scorpioides. Next base: position 2,016,955 of record CP092868.1, read on the forward strand.
ATAAGATCAATTTCACAAACACATCTAATGAATAGAGTGCATTTTTGGAGGAGTGGTCTAAACTGTTGATTTTTAAAAACCACGACCCGGGATCATTGAATGCAGATTTAGACACTCTGTTCTGAAAAAAAAAAATTGCCCCAATGGCCCCTGAGTCTTGAAAAAGGCAAACCCCTCTAGTGAGTGCAAGTAACCAAACTGGGCTTTGGTATCTAAAAAATGAAAAAAAAAAATCAAAATGATTAGTGTGAATTAAGGGAAATGGGCCTCGCAACCTGAAAATTTTACTTTCTCCACTTCACGCTCGGCAGTTCAAGAAGAAACAGCCAGATTAAATATTTTTAAGGGCACCTAATCCGGCATGTACATCTATAGTTAAACAACTTTTAAAATGTAATATATCTGCAATACTGAAATACCCAGACTTGGATTATTTTTTGTATTAGGTCATTGTTGGCAGCTTTAGAAAAATGTGGGAAATTAGATATTATTACAAAAGAATGTACTTTTTAAAATGGCATAAAATAATTAGGAAATTTGCATCATTTTCTAATAGTCAAGGGCAATGTTAAAAATACCAAAAAAGCAAGACCAAATAAAAAATAAACGAATTATGTGTGATGTTTCAATAACAGCATTGTTACCTTATAAAGACAAAATTACTGAATGTATTCAGTACTTTTGTCTGAAGATGGTAACAATGCTGTTTCTGAAACCACACATAATTTATTTATTTGGATCTGGTCTTGCTTCCTTGTGATTTTGATCTATATTTCAAAATATACCTCAATTCTTTTTTACCTAAAAAGCTTTACATATATATTGCCAAGACCATAAATAAAGGTAAAATGTTCCGAAAAAAAAAAATTGCCCCAATGGCCCCTGAGTCTTGAAAAAGGCAAACCCCTCTAGTGAGTGCAAGTAACCAAACTGGGCTTTGGTATCTAAAAAATGAAAAAAAAAATCAAATGATTAGTGTGAATTAAGGGAAATGGGCCTCGCAACCTGAAAATTTTACTTTCTCCACTTCACGCTCGGCAGTTCAAGAAGAAACAGCCAGATTAAATATTTTTAAGGGCACCTAATCCGGCATGTACATCTATAGTTAAACAACTTTTAAAAATGTAATATATCTGCAATACTGAAATACCCAGACATGGATTATTTTTTGTATTAGGTCATTGTTGGCAGCTTTAGAAAAATGTGGGAAATTAGATATTATTACAAAAGAATGTACTTTTTAAAATGGCATAAAATAATTAGGAAATTTGCATCATTTTCTAATAGTCAAGGGCAATGTTAAAAATACCAAAAAAGCAAGACCAAATAAAAAATAAACGAATTATGTGTGATGTTTCAATAACAGCATTGTTACCTTATAAAGACAAAATTACTGAATGTATTCAGTACTTTTGTCTGAAGATGGTAACAATGCTGTTTCTGAAACCACATATAATTTATTTATTTGGATCTGGTCTTGCTTCCTTGTGATTTTTATCTATATTATTCAAAATATACCTCAATTCTTTTCTACCTAAAAAGCTCTACATATATATTGCCAAGACCATAAATAAAGGTAAAATGTCAAATGAGCTATTAATTAACCCTATATGGGTCAGGACAAGTGAAAATAAGGCCAACAATAGAAATATCTTTCAAAAAAATTAAATTTGAACGCTAGCTTCACACAGGGCACAAAATTTGCTACCAGCTACATGCGTTCTTTTTTTACTATGGTGTGATTTCCACAGGATGGATCTACATTATAATTTAAATATATTTAAATATATTATACGTACTTTTAAAAGCATAAAAAAAGCTATCTTGATTTGAATAAATTTAGTCTAGAAACAAATATATACATATACATATAAAAATATGGTTGTACCATATAAATATATATGGTATATAATATAACCAATGACAGAAAAAAAATGTTTATACTTTTTTCAATAAATATACTTTTTAAAACTTTAATAAAATTTATACGCACTCTAAATATAAGAAAGAAAAAAATAGAATACTGTTCCAAAAATAATATACCTTATGAGATAAAATACTACACTTATCTTTAAAAATGTAGATCGTTATATGTACACTAATTAAAATTAAACTAAGCAAAATATATGAATAAGCTGCGAAATAAATAATAAATCCAACTAATTTAAATTGAAAAAATATTACTAAATGATTAAATAAAATCTACCTTCTAAAAAGGAAAAGAAAGTTTTTCGAAATGCAATTTTTGTGCTTTTAGCCTAAATGTTAAACCAAAACCTCAACTCCCTACGTGCGAAATTTCACAATACAGTTTTAATTAACCCAGGTTCCGGGGGCGTATTTATTTGATAATGATCGATTAAAATTATTTTCAAAGATATATATATATAAATAATAGATATATAAAAATAATCTTACCTTTTAAAGACACATTAATCGGGTAAAATTACAAAACAACAACGTGTAAAAGTATTAACCAATCAAATTCATTTATCGTCGCGACCAGTGCGCCGCCAAGCGGTAAAAGGCTTGAACTAAGGAATTTTGGTTTAACATTTTTTAAAAATAGCACATTAAACCTTTTCGTTTTTTGAATAGCCTATATGTTAAACGAAATCTTCAGCTACCTACATGCGAAATTCCATAATGATTGAGTCAGTAGATTTTGCGTGATGCGATAACAAACATCGATTTCGCATTTCATTTTTATAGATATAAAGGATTAAAAATAATGAAGGCATATCCTGACCAAAAGCACATGTGCTTTTTAGATGGTAGAGCGCCATCTAGTGGAGCAAAAAAACTAAACGTTTATTTAACTTGCTCCGTGATATTTGGCCAACCCAATTTCTTGATAAATCAAGAAAAGCCATCCACGAATGTGTTGTTGGCGCTCGTCAGCGTGGAGCAGGCTGTACCACTGAGGCCAAAAATAGTTTTGGTCCCAGAGGCTTCTTTAAAAACCAAGAAATGGGTATTTTAAGGCCAAACTTGCGTAAATATGCTCAATATATAATTAAAGTCTAATTCTACAGCCCTACTGTAATGGTTAAAAATTAAAAGAGGGAAGGCATGTCTGCTCAGCGGGAAATTAATTATATATTTTTTAAAAAGTAGCAACACAAGGTTTTGGTGCTAGTGATGTTACCAACTTTGATTTATTGCCTTGTGTTTCTAATCTATAATCGTTATTGTAGCTAATCATTAAAAAGTTAGCGTTAAAAATATATTTTTAATTTTCAATGATAGATGGCGTTAATTTGAAGATATTTATATCACACAAAGGGATATCATTTGTTTGGGCAAACATGGGCAGAAGTCGTTGGATGTATAAGAATCAACAAGGTAACAAGTAAGTCTTTTATACGTGACATTTCAATACCTCGGTGCTCAGGGTAGGTTGCCATGGTAACACATAATACTATTGTAGCATTTAATTCCTTGTTCTTGTCGTCATTGCCTGGCAAATTATAGTGAGAGATCTTGATTTCTTATAGCAGAATTCAACGTGTAAATAGGGAGGGAATGTGTTTAGGGCAGTTCTCTCTTTTTCCGTTCAGCCTTGGAAGGTTCTGCTGACCATCCCTCAGGGCTGATGTAAACAAACTTTCTGAAATTTTTCATAAAAAATCTTACAAAATGATCTCACTCAGTTGTTGTTGATTTTTATTTCTGTTTGACTCCTGGTCACTGACTTCCACATGTGGTTCTTGTGCCGCCACTCATCCTGACAAGTCGCAACTCTCTATGAAGTTCTGTCAGCCAGCTAGATCCATCAGCACCAGGTGAGTGCGGATGTGGCGGGTGAGATGGTACGACCGAGTGGCCCTGTAGGTGCAGTGGGGACAGGAGAAAGGCTTGTCGCCCGTGTGAACACGTATGTGTCTCACAAGGTTGGAAGATCTTGTTGTCTTGTAGGTGCAGTGAGGGCAGGAAATGGGTTTCTCTCCGGTGTGGGTGCGAATGTGATCCGCGATGTGGGACGAGGTGGTAGTCCGGTACTCGCAGTGGGGGCAAGTGAAGGGCTTGTCGTTGGTGTGGGTCCGGATGTGGATCACCAGGTTGGAGGACCTGGTGGTCTTGAACTCACACAGGGAGCAGGAGAATGGCTTGTCCCCGGTGTGGACCCGGATGTGGGTGGGGAGGTACGAGGGGTACTTGGTGGTGTAGTCACAGTAGGGGCAGGCATGCTGCTGGGCTGAGGGGAAGATCTTGAGGGAGGAGCTCCTGTAGCCATTCTTTGGGATCACTATGTTAACTGAGGATTCGTTTAAGTAGGGATTGCAAATTTCTACTACAGGCGGATTTCCATGCTGCACACACACGTGTAAATATAGCACAAGTTGCATATCCCAGTAAGCTCTCAATTATTAGGCCTCATGAATCCCAATTATTTAGTGGGTTAATTGGGCTATTGATAATTGGTCCAAATTTTTGTTTTCCCAGTGAACCCAATAAATGAAAACCCCCGAGACTGGGTGGGCTGCAAGTGCCTCAACACCAAATTATAGGTGACATTTGGGTCGCTACAATCCACACTGCTCAGAACTGGGCAATATTTAAACTTTTACATGGAAATAACAGAATGGTTCGGGTCAGACTTGAACATTTCTCTTTATTGTGAAACTTCACATCTTTTTTATTTAACAGGAATTGGTCAAAATCTTCTGGAATAAAAGACATTTAGCATTCCAACTGGTGGTGCAATCTGTCAGCAAGCTGACCTAGTTATGCTTGATGACATGGAACTCAGCTCAGCATAGCTTTAATCCTGATTCTGTTATGGAAAGTTTCTGTTGTGTGCAAGATCAACAGACGACACTTTCTTACTTTTACTATCATATTTGAAACATGTTCCGTTTTTGTCATAATTACACTGTAGAATTGTATTTTTCTTTTAAAAAGTTTAATTAGGTAAATCTATCAAAACCTACCTTTGTGTGTTTAGTTTTACAGATAGAATCATCTGTATCTTGTTCCATTGTAATTAAACAAGAGAATTATATATTTATTTTTATACAAAAATATAAAAAGAAACAAATTATAGGATAATAGGTGCTTTATTATTAATAAATATTCAGCATATTACTTCTTCCAACACAAACGTAACTCAAAATACACATTGTTGTTTTCCGCGGACACGAAAACAACTATATTTAGTATTTTCATAAATAGAAGGTCGCTGTGACCGAGTATTTTTTAAATAAGTTCATTTTCATTGAAATTTAAAATATTATATTTTGTATAAAACAAAATTTCTAAAGACAAAATTAAAAACATTGTCTACTATATACTATATATATATATATATACTAGCGGACGTACCCGGCTTCGCCCGGGTTTTACCCGAGTAAAGGTTTGTTTAATGAATCTCTCGATAAAGTGAACATTTTTTCCCGGTCCCTTGAAAAATACTCGATAAGTTGAATAAAATCAATATTAATTGGTTTCCTCGGTAATTGGAAGTTAAAGGAATAGTATCTTGCCTTTGAATTGTATCATTATTCTTGTCTCAAATAAATTGCCGTGTCATCCTGAATTTTGTCTTTCCTAATTTTCTACATTACAAAATCATCGTATCATCATGATAATATTTAGAGCAGATTGTTGAATTATAACAGATAAATTAGAATATATATCTTGATTATTTCTAGGCTAAAAGTTATTTCAAAAATTGTATTTGCTAGAAACCTTCCCAGTACTATACTAAATAACTTCCCAAAGTTTCATGGCGATCCAATGAGTGGTTTGGTCAGGCATAAAGGACAAACAAACAAACAGACACACATACATTCATTTTTATATATATAGATATGAAAAAACTATAGAAAAAAATAAAAGATAAGTGGGTCAGGTGTTGATATTAAAAATAAAAAAGGCATCTCCTGACCACGAGCACATGTGCTTTTTAGATGGCAGAGCGCCATCTAGTGGAGAAAAAATAAACTAAACGTTTATTTATCTTGCTCCATGATATTTGGCCAACCCAATTTCTTGATAAATCAAGAAAAGCCATTCACGAACGCGTTTCGCGCTCGTCAGCGTAGAGTAGGATGTACCACTGCAACCAAAAATATTTTTGGTCCCTAAGGCTTCTTGAGAAACCAAGAAATGGGTATTTAAGGCCAAATTTGCGTAAATACACTCAACACATGAAAAATAAATCAAGAAAAGTCATCCATGAACGCGTTTCGCGCTTTTCGCTTTGCCATCTAAAAAGCACATGTGCTCGTGGTCAGGATATGCTTTCTTTATTTTTAATATCAACACCTGACCCAATTATTTTTCTATTGTTTTTTCATATATATATATATATATATATATATATATATATATATATATATATATATATATATATAGTATACTAGCCGTTTAAATGCTTTTATTCAAATACTATTCGTTACAATTATAAATTGGCGCCGTGGATGTCATTCTTGTGAAACGTCCCGCTCCAGACTTTATGTCTGAGAAGCGATATTTTTATAAAGAGATGATCTGGCTTTGTGTCTTCTGCTCGAATGAATGTTTTTCTGTTAGAATTTTGTTCCTGCATACTAAAAATGAACCGGCTTCACCTGTGGTCTCTGCTTTTTGGAATTTTTCCTGATATAATTTTGTATCTGATAATCAAATATGATACAGCAATATTGTCATCATCATTTCCTGAATAAAAAACAACTATTTTTTTCCCAGAACCTGTCAATTTTTTTTCTTGACTAAAAATCTGAATAAAATCTCTTCCAGATTTTTCTCTATGTCCTGTTAAAAAACGTTTTACATGTCCATTAGGTCAGCTGATATTACATCTTCACCGCTAGAGGCGCTGCTTGCGAGCGAAAGGGCAAATTTTCAACGCAATTTGCAAATAACTTGTATACATTCTTGTATACTTGTGTACATAGACCATAAATCTGTACACAGACAGGAAAAGCACATATATTTTAATAATATAAATGAGTTTTAAAAATTGTAAAAAAAAATGCATAGGCTGGGAATCGAACTGGGGCGCCCGCGTGGCAGGCGAGCATTCTACCACTGAACCAAAAGCAAACGGTGACAGAATTATATGATACTTGTATATTTTAATAGTAGACAATGTTTTTAATTTTGTCTTTAAAATTTGTTTTATACAATAATTTTGAGATAATTAATGGGGAACACAGCCTGCTGTACTCAAATAATTATTTAATATAATTTTTTTTGATGAAATTATTGAAGACTTTAATTCTATCAGTCTTAGTGTCTGCCAATAGAATTTTTGAATCTTGTTTCATTTATTTATTTCTTTGCATTTACATTCAAGGACAAAACTTAAGGAAGTACAAAATCTTTGATGTCACTAGTCATCATTTTTTTTTAATGAGACAGGCAATTTTTTTCACCCTTGGTTATCTCGTGTGTCTTCAATAAAGGTTACTGTGTATCAATTATCAAAGAGTTATTGTCTGATATACAGGCTGAAAGGTACAACTTAACTTTTGGATTATAGATTATAAACACATGGTAATAAGACCAAATCCAAATAAATAAATAGTGTGACATTTCGTTAACAGTGTTGTTACCATCTTCGGACAAAGGTACTGGCTAAATAAATATTCAGTACTTTTTGTCTGATGATGGTAACAATACTGTTACCGAAATGTAAAAAACTATTTATTTATTTGGATTTGGTCTTATTACCTTATGTTTTTCTTTAAGTTTTGTATATATAAGTAACTCCAAATGTGTGTACATGGGATATTTAACTAAAGTATATTACCTGGGTGTGGGAGATTTATTTAGAAAAATGAAGAGCTTTGTTAGAGAAGACATGTTGCATATCAAATTTACCCAATTCACATTTATTTGAACATTTATGTAATTAACAACATAGATGACAATAAATATACTTTATATGAATGGAGGAACATGACACACTTCTAAGTAAATATAATTCACATTATTACATACACACATATATACATATATGGCACATGGAATATACAATAACACCGTGGTATTGAAAATTTTAAACACAGTCGCAAGTGGAGGGATGAATTAAGGATTGGGTATTATTTAACAACAGTTTACACAATCAATCCTCATTAAATGGGACTGGCAATAGTGCATAGTCCCAATTATCAGTAGCCTTCATCAACATAAGTTTGGTGTTATATAAATGTATATACATTTTGAAATGACAAACCCAATACTTCCCATGGGAGACATTTTATTTGACAATGAGTGCAGTGTATTACTGTAAGGTTAATGTCCCAGTGTGCAACAAAAAAGACATAGAGGAGAAACTAATACACAGTTTCATGCTTGTCTTAAGATATCATTTTAAACAATGCTTCAAATTTTAGCAAGAAATCAATTTAGAAATTAAATATTTTAAATACAGAGTTAATTTAAAAAGTTCTTCTGCCTATAGTTGGAAGGGGAAATTAACGCTCCCTCCCCCCATAAAAAAAACAAAATTTTTTTTATAACAAAAACATAGGACTGATTGAAGTTGCATATGCAGAAAAATTTGAAACCTAAACAAATTGTGAATCAACTAAGCTAGGAAAAACCTCCTCAAGAACAAGATCCCAAAGGACCTGAGGAGCCACACAAATACAATTATAAATAAACCCTATCTAAATATAACCCCCATTGTAAATATGATGATCGAGGTTGCTTTTTGAGCGGCACCTAATAAAGTTATTTGGAACCTAGAACTTGGACATGCAGTAAAAGTGCGTGTGAACAACTTATAAACTCAGGGAAAACACATTGATATCTAATTCAATAAAGTTATTCAGCGCTAATTTAGTTTTAAAATAAAATCTATTGTTTGCCGGGTTGGCAACAGGATGCGATGAAATGGCCCATCCCCGTGGAGGAACTTGAGTTCCACTTCAACGACACTGACGAGAGGTCCAAGAGCGTCATGCAAACTGGCGAAACCACTGTATTCGCCTGCAAGCGGGATTTCGCGGGCTGCATGGCAGGGTTCCTCTTGTACACTGACAGGGGCGTGTTCTGCGCCGCTCCTGCTGTCAAAAACCACTTGTTCAAGGTCCTGAACAGGCTCGACGAGGTGTCCAAAGGCATCTTTGTGAACGCCTTCGACGTGTACATCCTGCAATTCACGGCGGAGCAGGTCACCGACGTCCGTCCCTCGGTCTCAGACGTCTATCTGCATCCGTCGCTCAAGAGGAACATCGAGGATGAAGATCTTGATTATTAAACCAACCTTCCTGTCTTTATTAAATCACTGAATTTATATGGTAACAAGATTTCTATACAATATTCCCAACCCTAATTTGGCGTCTGATTTATTCACCTGCTGATTGGTTCTCAGCTATAAGGCGGCTCTAATAAGTCTCAAGTAGCGTTGAGTTCATTAGCCAATCAGAGTAAAGTGTATTTTAAACCAGTGGATGGATCAAACAATGAAGTATTGAATATAAAATTGTGAGTTCGATTCTTGGAATTTTCCTTTATTTATTTTTTAGGGTTGGGAGATGACAATAAAACACTATTTATTTGTAATTCTATTTTTATATACTTTGAAAAAATATATATACAATAGAACTTCCATGAGAGGACACCTCCCAACCAAGGACAGTGTTTAAATAAATATTTATCATATTTAAAACTAAATAATAAAAAAAACTAATTAATAACTCTCTAGTGAGAGGACACGTCTCTCTAAAGGACACTTTTGCTCTGTAACTAGGTGTCCTTTATATAGAGAGGTAGTTCTATTGTATTTCAGGGTTGTCTTCATGGATCACATATTGAAAAATCTTTGTGTTCTAGGAATCTGGTGATTGAGTCTTCTGTAGTGACAAATCCAGCGGTGTGGGACATCGCGGCCTGACTATTCTTGAAAACTTCCATCCTACAGTCGACATGCGGCCATTTTAATATAACAAAACCGTTGGTTATCTAAATCTTCCAGTAATATTTACATATATTGTAGCTCGTTCAACGATCCGATTTTGGTTCACAGACTGACGGACAAACAGGACGTCGTTCTACGTAGTGCGTGTTCGTCTGTAGAAACTGGGAAATCTCGACTGTGCGAGCGATCATCTTTGCTGAAATACAAATTGGTGTGTTCTTGATCTTTTCCAACCTCCAATGAACGACCACCTCCAGGAGAGGCCAAGAGTTCTTCAACGGAAGGTTCTATTGTACAAAACTTTTCTCCTCCCCTCCAATCCAAACTGTTAGGTCACGTGATTGTCTGCTTGGACTATTTAAAGGGGTTGGAGGCATAATGGTTAGATTCGATTTTCATTAATGCAAAAAAAAAAAACATAAGGAAATGGAAAGTGTTTGATGTCCCCGGTCGTCTATTAATACATTTTTTTAAAGGAGACAGAGGCAATTTTATTCACACTTGGTCATCTCGTATGCCTTCAATAAAGGTCACTGTGTATCAACTATCTTTCAGAGTTATTGTCCCAATATACATGGTGAAATATACAACTTCCATAAGTTTTGTCTATGAGTATATTCGAAAAATTATGATCCTTTGCTTCATATCATTTCAGAAAAAATCCAAGGAAAAGTTTCCTGTAAAAATTATTAAATAACTCAAGCTTTCCGGTCTTTGAGCCCTTGTACAGGAGCAATGTTAATTCGTAATGTTATTTATTAAATAATTGATTGGTGTCTTTAAAGGATATAGTAGAGTGGAAACGGTTTCATTCTCTTATGTTGACCATCTGTTATGACGTCATCGTCTCTTTGATCTGCCTTCAGCCCGCCATCTGCTGCTCTTTCTTTCATGGTCGTCTGCTAGTAATATAAATGGATCCTTTGCTTGAAAAAAATCGTTGTTTTTACGAAAAAGGATCAAACTTTCTCGTTTTATATGTTGAATATTTCCCATGTGTGAAATATTAAAACGATATTTGTGGCTTAAATTTTATTTTTAAAATATCAAGTTTATTTCTTCCTGCCAAAATGTGAATAAACCTCAACAGGAATTCTCTCTGATTATTCAATAAAGATGTGCGGTCAATGTAAAAAAAAAAGTTGTAGCGTTGTATCAATGTGTCAATGTTAACTTATAATCCATCTTTACTGTTTATAACACCTACCTTTATTGAATTATCTGAATTTCTGTCAAGATCACATCTTGGAAGGAAAAATGAAAGTATTATTTTTGTAAATTTAATGTGTTAAAAAAATATATATATTTTAATATTTTGCGAACACGGGAAAAATATATTTTTAAAGAAATAAAAGTTGGCTACACGAGTCCTACCCAAGTTGAGAGCTCTAAGGAGCTCAAGTTGAAGAAAAAGTTTCTTAAGGGACAACTCTGTGGAAGATTTGTTTTATGGAACGTTTGGCCATAAACTTGAGTGCGCACATGTTCCAACAGCCCGATGTCACCATGCACTTCGGATTAAACTGTCTTTTTACATTTTGTGCGTCTGTATATATATCCGCTCATGGAAAAAAACTCAAGGAAGTTGTACCTTTTAACATGTATATCGGGACAATAACTCTGAAAGATATTACAGTGACCTTTATTGAAGACTCACGAGATAACCAAGTGTGAACAAAATTGCCTCTGTCTCCAAAAAAAAAAAAAAGCTGACATGCGACATCTAAGACATTCCGCGAGTGTACATAGTCCATTCACGACCATGCACATTGGATCAAACTACCCTGTCATAGTTTGTACGTCTAGATTCGCCGTCTACCAAGAGATCTCCTCTGTCCAGACCCTGTTAGGAACAAACAAAGTTTATTGAAGACACCACGACAGAACACCAACAAATGGTTGCCAATAGAATGCCAGGAGGTTGTCCAGGAAAGAACGATGTGTTTCCAGACAATACATTCTAAGCCGATTCAAAGTGAGTTCACCCACATGGCGGCGCCGCCTGGTGGCCGGAGTCAGCGACAGTCGACCAGAGATGGAGGTTCTGGCGCTGGTGCTGCTGTGGCTGACCGCGGCGGGGGCGCTGTCCTCCAGTCACCGTGAGTCCTCCCCGGCCCGACACTGTTGCCGCGACATTGAGGCTGTTGTCGCAGTGGCCAAGAGGAAGGCAGAGCTGCTCCAAGACCCGGAGCTGGAAGACGGAGACATCATTCCCACCGTGGGGAAGAGGTGAGTGGATTGTCTTGTCTTCACTTAGCTCGAGTTTACTTCCATCCGTCTCACATATCCTGACTTAATTGAGTGACTAATGGCCGTGGTGCGGACTGTTCGCCATATTCACAAGTTGAGCTAAGACACGAACGTCCAATGTGCATTATGTTTGTAGCTTCCAGGGCTAACAAGGGGAGGCCGTGACGTCTGTTTCATGCAGACACCTACACGGGATCTGTTGTACGTGGCCAAATTCCTTACGTCACCTGACCTGGCACAACCTACGCCAGCCGTATTGTACTTCTCTGAGAACATATGGCTTGCTGTAGCGACATTCGGTGATGTTGTTAACGGGAGTGCTCAATCTGTCTGGCAACATTGTAGACCGCTAGTTATGCAAATTAAGCCAGACGGTCCCTAACGACATAATAGCTAGGAGAACATACACAACTAGGTAAGCAACAATGTTGCCCTCAAACAAAGGATAGAGTGAATTGGCAGAGTAGAGAAGGTGGCCATATCAGTACCCTGCCATCGACGCCACCTCTGTCCCATGGTCGGAACGAGCTCTCTTGTATTCAGCGAAATATTTGAGTTCATTAATCAACTGTAGCCCTCAACAATTATCTGGATATTATTTTTTGTGAAAATTTGAATATAAAAGTGACATTGTACTGGGTTCAGGTGAATAGATAATTTTAAAAATGCCCGAAACGCGTACGTGGTTAACTTTTCATTTATCATTAATCAATTCTGGTATTTGGCTAAATATGGAATAATCAACGATTAGTTGATGTTTTTTCCGACAGATGGCGCAGGCCATCAGCAACTTTTATCTGCACGATCAGGAGATTTTTTCTTATATTTTTGTTTAATTAAAAAGTAAAATAATTAATTTTATTAAAATGAAAACCACTTCCTGATGTTGCAACAGAATTTTACTGATAGCACACTGCCATCTATCGGGAAAATATATTAACGTTGATTTTTAAAAATATTTCCCGAGAAATTGTACATGAAATATTGAGGGAGCCAGTCGGCCCTCGGTCGGTGGGTTATCCGATAGATGGTAGCATGCCATCAGCAATATCCAGGTGCAGGCCGCTCTACCATCAAACTTCCTGATCCATTTCTTATTTAACTATTTTAATTTTTAAGTCAAATTGTTTTAAGTCAATTTGAATAATTCAGTAAATATGTAAGTGAGTGGACCTGTTACTAATTAATTAGTTTTAAAACAGAATTTAGCCAATTGAATTTGTGCGAGTTGGGAATTACAAAGAGCGCGCAATCCTTCGAAATATTTTCTGGTACAATTAGGTCGTTCTTTTACCCCAAACATGGGATTGTAATATGTTCACACAGATACTTTGTATGAGCCAATAAAATACCTTGAAAATCGCTTCAGCCGAACAATTGGTCGATACATGTGCTGCCCAGAAATAGATCATCGTCTGCGGAAAAGTTGTGTAACAAGGAATTGTGGGGAATTTCCGCCATTTTCTGCCGTTCGGTAGAGTCCAGCACTTTCTAAAATATGAATAAAGACAACAAGACCATCATATGTAAATAAGTGTTGCTACATTCTCAGACAACATTGATGATGGAGTCGCTCTTGTTTCCCATCCATAAACTGAAATCTCGAGAATTGGCACCCAGTGGGCAGTGAGACACTTTAGGAACATTATGAACTCACACATCACCGCCACACACACACAAACACATGTGACACACTATAAGTATCGTGGTGACAAAGATATATTAGAACCTCCTTGTAAAGGAAAACACCTAGTTGCAGAGCGCAGTGTCCACTCTCCTCCAGGGAGAAATGTCCTCTTACCGAAGATTGATAACTAAAAACGCGGTCATTTGACGATGAAAAGTGTCTTTCATAGAGAGGTTTCCTCTAGCTGGAGTGTCCTCTCATGGAGGTTGTTCTAGTGTACCTCCCGAGTATGTAACTGAGTATGGCGACTACTGGTGCCATCTATCGGACGAACTAAACCTGACCATATTGGGCCAGCCAGACAAATTGAGGACATCGTTCCAAGAAACTTGGTGTTACCGCGAACTGTCGTCCACATTCTACTGAAGGGAACTAACGCCATCTACCGGGGTGGATCTCAACTAAATGGTGATTTTTACATTTCAGAAGATTGGCCAATAACGTTTAGTTGATATTTCTTCCAATAGATGGCGCCTCACGACATGATCTCAGATGTCATCGCCCATATAATTCGTTTGTTCATTTCTTTTTGTCACTTACACTTGCTTTACGTATCACAATAGCACGTGACAAGTTGGTACTTGCGGCCATTTGTACTGCAAGATTACATTTATGGACAAAACTTAAGGAAGTTGTACCTTTCAGCATGTATATCGGGATTGAGACAATAACTCTGAAAGATATTACAGTGACCTTTATTGTAACAGGTGGTCAAAGTTTTCACTGATGCTGAGTGTCCAGGAACGCCGTGCCGTGGAGGAGCAGGATCTGGCCCGGGGGGGTGGTGCCGTTCGAGATCGCGCCCAGCCAAGGTACGTTAGGCTGACCCGACACATCCGTTCCTTTATTTAAGTTTTTACCAACAATTGAAAAATCTCTATTATCTTTATTGTCCAGCCGCCCATATTTTGGAAATGGAGGAATGCTGATGTGAATTTCTTCAATTAATGATATCGATGATGTATCTGAGGGATTTAGGCAAAATGTTCCACAGTCAAGCAGACGAATAACGATGCACCACCACAGAAACACCAGCGGCTAGAGCAGACGTACAATGATGCACCACCACAGAAACACCAGCGGCTAGAGCAGACGTACAAAGATGCACCACCACAGAAACACCAGCGGCTAGAGCAGACGTACAATGATGCACCACCACAGAAACACCAGCGGCTAGAGCAGACGTACAATGATGCACCACCACAGAAACACCAGCGACTAGAGCAGACGTACAATGATGCACCACCACAGAAACACCAGCGGCTAGAGCAGACGTACAAAGATGCACCACCACAGAAACACCAGCGACTAGAGCAGACGTACAAAGATGCACCACCACAGAAACACCAGCGGCTAGAGCAGACGTACAAAGATGCACCACCACAGAAACACCAGCGGCTAGAGCAGACGTACAAAGATGCACCACCACAGAAACACCAGCGGCTAGAGCAGACGTACAAAGATGCACCACCACAGAAACACCAGCGGCTAGAGCAGACGTACAAAGATGCACCACCACAGAAACACCAGCGGCTAGAGCAGACGTACAAAGATGCACCACCACAGAAACACCAGCGGCTAGAGCAGACGTACAAAGATGCATCACCACAGAAACACCAGCGGCTAGAGCAGACGTACAATGATGCACCACCACAGAAACACAAGCGGCTAGAGCAGACGTACAATGATGCACCACCACAGAAACACCAGCGGCTAGAGCAGACGTACAAAGATGCACCACCACAGAAACACCAGCGGCTAGAGCAGACGTACAATGATGCACCACCACAGAAACACCAGCGGCTAGAGCAGACGTACAAAGATGCACCACCACAGAAACACCAGCGGCTAAAGCAGACGTACAATGATGCACCACCACAGAAACACCAGAGGCTAGAGCAGACGTACAATGATGCACCACCACAGAAACACCAGCGGCTAGAGCAGACGTACAATGATGCACCACCACAGAAACACCAGCGGCTAGAGCAGACGTACAATGATGCACCACCACAGAAACACCAGCGGCTAGAGCAGACGTACAATGATGCACCACCACAGAAACACCAGCGGCTAGAGCAGACGTACAAAGATGCACCACCACAGAAACACAAGCGGCTAGAGCAGACGTACAATGATGCACCACCACAGAAACACCAGCGGCTAGAGCAGACGTACAATGATGCACCACCACAGAAACACCAGCGGCTAGAGCAGACGTACAATGATGCACCACCACAGAAACACCAGCGGCTAGAGCAGACGTACAATGATACACCACCACAGAAACACCAGCGGCTAGAGCAGACGTACAAAGATGCACCACCACAGAATGACGTGCGATGTCCAGAAAAGAACCGGCAGATTTACCTCCAGGCCATGGAGCAGTTCCACCGAAACACCTGCGTCAAGTTCGTGGAGCGGACAAACCAACGGGATTTCATCCAGATCGTCAACGGCCGCGGGTGAGTCCTTGCCAAGTACAGATACCCCAGTCCTGATGTGATGCCCAGGAGGTGACGCTCGCACTACGTGCAGGTGCAGCTCCATCTGGGGCCGCCGCGGAGGGCGCCAGTTCGTCCACCTGGCCGAAGGCTGCCACGACCTCGGCACCGTGGTCCACGAGCTCAACCACGCCGTGGGCTTCAACCACGAGCACCGCCGCTCGGACCGCGATGACTACATCCGCATCCGCTGGGAGAACGTCGACCCACGTGAGTGACACTGTCTTCAGAACATTGTAACACAACCAGCGGAACCTCTCCACATATCTTCGCGCTTTCCCTCTCCAAAGCAGCCACTTGAGTTCTTCTCTTTATTCCTCCATAGCTTCAGTCAATTATTTACTACCTTTTACCTTCTAACACTTTCTTCATCAGTTCTCAGACGTTCCAGCCAATTCTCTTGATTCCAACGGCTTTCAGAAGGCCTCGTTCCTTCACCAATCTTCTAAAGACTTCTTACTCCTGATACTGCGAACTCCCATCTTCCTATTCTCTTCCAGGTTCACATTTCAAGCTACAAAGGAAGGAAGGTAGGGCTCTGTGTAGAACTTAGCCCAATGACTGGGTGGGTCCAGGCCACATGCGGCAGTTCATCAAGCTGAAGTCCTGGCAGAACCTGCTGCTCACCAAGTTCGACTATAACTCCGTGATGCTGTACGGCTCCATGGCGTTCGGCAAGGACATGGCCACGACCATGGAGCCGCTGCAGCCGGGCGTGGAGCTGCTGGAGGTGTTCGAGAAGCCCGGGCTGTCCAAGCTCGACATCCTCAGGATCAACACTCTGTACGAGTGCCACGACCGCCTCGCCACCGTCCAGGTGCCGGTGCATCCTGACCCCAAAAGACGCGGAGAATCTTTCCCCCTGCGCGACCTGTTCAGGTTCCACCCGCTGAACCTGTGGAAGGTCATCTCGCACTTCTTCATCTCCCACATCCCCTTCATCCACCACTCCCACTAGGGGGCGTCAATAAACGGTGTTTGGCTCAGACATCTCGCCCACTCCTTCCCACACAAACCCTCGAACATACGACTTCTATAGAAGACAAATCTTCTTCACCAACTCTCCTTTTACACAGACTGTAGGTGACTCTACCTGCTTTGCATATTGGGGTTGGAATTGTCTGAATTTGCCAAAACTGGTATTGTGGCTCATTCTACATCACCACCAGTAAAGTTTATTATCAGGGTGATGAACATAATTCATCGTTCTGTTGTATATTTAAAGGCAGAGATCTAGGTACATGAATCCTCCCGTAACTTTATGTCATATAAAGAGAAAATCCAGATTACATAAATTAACGTATTGCTATTTTGTATATTTTCATGTTTTATGAGTTTTACACTCGGTCTGAGATGTCGCCTCCTACAAATCAATATAGTTCTCAAATTGTGGACAAGCGCTTAGAACAGAGCTCTGGGGTCGAAAGCAGGATAGTTGTTACCAATGAAGGAATCATTGTCAAATCACTTTATCGTGTTTTAAATGTGTTTTCTTATTTAGATTAGAACCAGTTCGACATGAAGAAGACTGCTGGGAAGGGATCGAAGGGTCTCCCTCGCTCCTCACTGAGGTCACCAGACTGAGTTCCCGCAGACGCTGAAATTGTCGTCTGATTAATATTTTTTCAATTACCGCCTGTGGAACCGAATCCCTGATATTCCAATAAATGCCTTCAGGAGATTTGTGGAATTTCAGGTTTACTGCGGAAAACTGGAGAAAACAATTTCTACACTTATTATGGCGGACCTTGGGACGGCAATACCACGGACCTAGGGACGGCAATACCACGGTCCTAGGGACGGCAATACCACAGTCCTAGTGACAGCAATACCACGGTCCTAGTGACAGCAATACCACGGTCCTAGGGACGGCAATACCACGGTCCTAGTGACAGCAATACCGCGGTCCTAGGGACGGCAATACCACGGTCCTAGTGACAGCAATACCACGGTCCTAGGGACGGAAATACCACGGACCTAGGGACGGCAATACCACGGTCCTAGGGACGGCAATACCACGGCCCTAGTGACAGCAATACCAAGGTCCTAGTGACAGCAATACCACGGACCCAGGGACGGCAATACCACGGTCCTAGGGACGGCAATACCACGGTCCTAGTGACAGCAATACCACGGTCCTAGTGACAGCAATACCACGGTCCTAGGGACGGCAATACCACGGTCCTAGTGACAGCAATACCAAGGTCCTAGGAACGGCAATACCACGGTCCTAGTGACAGCAATACCACGGTCCTAGGGACGGAAATACCACGGACCTAGGGACGGCAATACCACGGTCCTAGGGACGGCAATACCACGGCCCTAGTGACAGCAATACCAAGGTCCTAGTGACAGCAATACCACGGTCCTAGGGACGGAAATACCACGGACCTAGGGACGGCAATACCACGGTCCTAGGGACGGCAATACCACGGTCCTAGAGACGGCAATACCACGGTCCTAGAGACGGCAATACCACGGTCCTAGGGACGGCAATACCACGGACCTAGGGACGGCAATACCACGGTCCAAGGGACGGCAATACCACGGTCCTAGTGACAGCAATACCACGGTCCAAGGGACGGCAATACCACGGTCCTAGGGACGGCAATACCACGGTCCTAGTGACAGCAATACCACGGTCCTAGGGACGGCAATACCACGGTCCTAGGGACGGCAATACCACGGTCCTAGTGACAGCAATACCACGGACCTAGGGACGGCAATACCACGGTCCTAGGGACGGCAATACCACGGTCCTAGGGACGGCAATACCACGGTCCTAGGGACGGCAATACCACGGTCCTAGTGACAGCAATACCACGGTCCTAGGGACGGCAATACCACGGTCCTAGTGACAGCAATACCACGGTCCAAGGGACGGCAATACCACGGTCCTAGGGACGGCAATACCACGGTCCTAGGGACGGCAATACCACGGTCCTAGGGACGGCAATACCACGGTCCTAGTGACAGCAATACCACGGTCCTAGGGACGGCAATACCACGGTCCTAGTGACAGCAATACCACGGTCCTAGGGACGGCAATACCACGGTCCTAGTGACAGCAATACCACGGTCCTAGGGACGGCAATACCACGGTCCTAGTGACAGCAATACCACGGTCCTAGGGACGGCAATACCACGGTCCTAGTGACAGCAATACCACGGTCCTAGGGACGGCAATACCACGGTCCTAGGGACGGCAATACCACGGTCCTAGGGACGGCAATACCACGGTCCTAGGGACGGCAATACCACGGTCCTAGTGACAGCAATACCACGGACCTAGGGACGGCAATACCACGGTCCTAGGGACGGCAATACCACGGTCCTAGGGACGGCAATACCACGGACCTAGGGACGGCAATACCACGGTCCTAGGGACGGCAATACCACGGCCCTAGTGACAGCAATACCACGGTCCTAGGGACGGCAATACCACGGTCCTAGGGACGGCAATACCACGGTCCTAGTGACAGCAATACCACGGACCTAGGGACGGCAATACCACGGTCCTAGGGACGGCAATACCACGGTCCTAGTGACAGCAATACCACGGACCTAGGGACGGCAATACCACGGTCCTAGGGACGGCAATACCACGGTCCTAGTGACAGCAATACCACGGTCCTAGGGACGGCAATACCACGGTCCTAGGGACGGCAATACCACGGTCCTAGTGACAGCAATACCACGGTCCTAGGGACGGCAATACCACGGTCCTAGTGACAGCAATACCACGGTCCTAGGGACGGCAATACCACGGTCCTAGGGACGGCAATACCACGGTCCTAGTGACAGCAATACCACGGTCCTAGTGACAGCAATACCACGGTCCTAGGGACGGCAATACCACGGTCCTAGGGACGGCAATACCACAATCCCAGTGACAGCAATACCACGGTCCTAGGGACGGCAATACCACGGTCCTAGGGACGGCAATACCACGGTCCTAGTGACAGCTATACCACGGTCCTAGGGACGGCAATACCACGGTCCTAGTGACAGCAATACCACGGTCCTAGGGACGGCAATACCACGGTCCTAGTGACAGCAATACCACGGTCCTAGGGACGGAAATACCACGGACCTAGGGACGGCAATACCACGGTCCTAGTGACAGCAATACCACGGTCCTAGGGACGGCAATACCACGGTCCTAGTGACAGCAATACCAAGGTCCTAGGGACGGCAATACCACGGTCCTAGTGACAGCAATACCACGGTCCTAGGGACGGAAATACCACGGACCTAGGGACGGCAATACCACGGTCCTAGGGACGGCAATACCACGGTCCTAGTGACAGCAATACCACGGTCCTAGAGACGGCAATACCACGGTCCTAGGGACGGCAATACCACGGACCTAGGGACGGCAATACCACGGTCCAAGGGACGGCAATACCACGGTCCTAGGGACGGCAATACCACGGTCCTAGAGACGGCAATACCACGGTCCTAGGGACGGCAATACCACGGACCTAGGGACGGCAATACCACGGTCCAAGGGACGGCAATACCACGGTCCTAGGGACGGCAATACCACGGTCCTAGTGACAGCAATACCACGGTCCTAGGGACGGCAATACCACGGTCCTAGGGACGGCAATACCACGGTCCTAGTGACAGCAATACCACGGTCCTAGGGACGGCAATACCACAATCCCAGTGACAGCAATACCACGGTCCTAGGGACGGCAATACCACGGTCCTAGGGACGGCAATACCACGGTCCTAGTGACAGCAATACCACGGTCCTAGGGACGGCAATACCACAATCCCAGTGACAGCAATACCACGGTCCTAGGGACGGCAATACCACGGTCCTAGGGACGGCAATACCACGGTCCTAGGGACGGCAATACCACGGTCCTAGGGACGGCAATACCACAATCCCAGTGACAGCAATACCACGGTCCTAGGGACGGCAATACCACGGTCCTAGTGACAGCAATACCACGGTCCTAGGGACGGCAATAGCACAATCCCAGTGACAGCAATACCACTGTCCTAGGGACGGCAATACCACGGTCCTAGGGACGGCAATACCACGGTCCTAGGGAATACCACTATCCTAGTGACAGCAATACCACGGTCCTAGGGACGGCAATACCACAATCCCAGTGACAGCAATACCACGGTCCTAGGGACGGCAATACCACGGTCCTAGGGAATACCACTATCCTAGTGACAGCAATACCACGGTCCTAGGGACGGCAATACCACTATCCTAGTGACAGCAATACCACTGTCCTAGGGACGGCAATACCACAGTCCTAGTGACAGCAATACCACGGTCCTAGTGACAGCAATACCACGGTCCTAGGGACGGCAATACCACGGACCTAGGGACGGCAATACCACGGTCCTAGGGACGGCAATACCACGGTCCAAGGGACGGCAATACCACGGTCCTAGGGACGGCAATACCACGGTCCTAGTGACAGCAATACCACGGACCTAGGGACGGCAATACCACGGTCCTAGGGACGGCAATACCACGGTCCTAGTGACAGCAATACCACGGTCCTAGGGACGGCAATACCACGGTCCTAGGGACGGCAATACCACGGTCCAAGTGACAGCAATACCACGGTCCTAGGGACGGCAATACCACGGTCCTAGTGACAGCAATACCACGGTCCTAGGGACGGCAATACCACGGTCCTAGGGACGGCAATACCACGGTCCTAGTGACAGCAATACCACGGTCCTAGTGACAGCAATACCACGGTCCTAGGGACGGCAATACCACGGTCCTAGGGACGGCAATACCACAATCCCAGTGACAGCAATACCACGGTCCTAGGGACGGCAATACCACGGTCCTAGGGACGGCAATACCACGGTCCTAGTGACAGCTATACCACGGTCCTAGGGACGGCAATACCACGGTCCTAGTGACAGCAATACCACGGTCCTAGGGACGGCAATACCACGGTCCTAGTGACAGCAATACCACGGTCCTAGGGACGGAAATACCACGGACCTAGGGACGGCAATACCACGGTCCTAGTGACAGCAATACCACGGTCCTAGGGACGGCAATACCACGGTCCTAGTGACAGCAATACCAAGGTCCTAGGGACGGCAATACCACGGTCCTAGTGACAGCAATACCACGGTCCTAGGGACGGAAATACCACGGACCTAGGGACGGCAATACCACGGTCCTAGGGACGGCAATACCACGGTCCTAGTGACAGCAATACCACGGTCCTAGAGACGGCAATACCACGGTCCTAGGGACGGCAATACCACGGACCTAGGGACGGCAAT
The DNA here is from genome assembly GCA_030710605.1 of Cordylochernes scorpioides. Lineage (NCBI taxonomy): Eukaryota > Metazoa > Arthropoda > Arachnida > Pseudoscorpiones > Chernetidae > Cordylochernes > Cordylochernes scorpioides. Next base: position 2,039,552 of record CP092868.1, read on the forward strand.
ACCACGGTCCAAGGGACGGCAATACCACGGTCCTAGGGACGGCAATACCACGGTCCTAGGGACGGCAATACCACGGTCCTAGTGACAGCAATACCACGGTCCTAGGGACGGCAATACCACGGTCCTAGTGACAGCAATACCACGGTCCTAGGGACGGCAATACCACGGTCCTAGGGACGGCAATACCACGGTCCTAGAGACGGCAATACCACGGTCCTAGGGACGGCAATACCACGGACCTAGGGACGGCAATACCACGGTCCAAGGGACGGCAATACCACGGTCCTAGGGACGGCAATACCACGGTCCTAGTGACAGCAATACCACGGTCCTAGGGACGGCAATACCACGGTCCTAGGGACGGCAATACCACGGTCCTAGTGACAGCAATACCACGGTCCTAGGGACGGCAATACCACAATCCCAGTGACAGCAATACCACGGTCCTAGGGACGGCAATACCACGGTCCTAGGGACGGCAATACCACGGTCCTAGTGACAGCAATACCACGGTCCTAGGGACGGCAATACCACAATCCCAGTGACAGCAATACCACGGTCCTAGGGACGGCAATACCACGGTCCTAGGGACGGCAATACCACGGTCCTAGGGACGGCAATACCACGGTCCTAGGGACGGCAATACCACAATCCCAGTGACAGCAATACCACGGTCCTAGGGACGGCAATACCACGGTCCTAGTGACAGCAATACCACGGTCCTAGGGACGGCAATACCACGGTCCTAGTGACAGCAATACCACGGTCCTAGGGACGGCAATACCACGGTCCTAGGGACGGCAATACCACGGTCCTAGTGACAGCAATACCACGGTCCTAGTGACAGCAATACCACGGTCCTAGGGACGGCAATACCACGGTCCTAGGGACGGCAATACCACAATCCCAGTGACAGCAATACCACGGTCCTAGGGACGGCAATACCACGGTCCTAGGGACGGCAATACCACGGTCCTAGTGACAGCTATACCACGGTCCTAGGGACGGCAATACCACGGTCCTAGTGACAGCAATACCACGGTCCTAGGGACGGCAATACCACGGTCCTAGTGACAGCAATACCACGGTCCTAGGGACGGAAATACCACGGACCTAGGGACGGCAATACCACGGTCCTAGTGACAGCAATACCACGGTCCTAGGGACGGCAATACCACGGTCCTAGTGACAGCAATACCAAGGTCCTAGGGACGGCAATACCACGGTCCCTAGTGACAGCAATACCACGGTCCTAGGGACGGAAATACCACGGACCTAGGGACGGCCAATACCACGGTCCTAGGGACGGCAATACCACGGTCCTAGTTGACAGCAATACCACGGTCCTAGAGACGGCAATAACACGGTCCTAGGGACGGCAATACCACGGACCTAGGGACGGCAATACCACGGTCCAAGGGACGGCAATACCACGGTCCTAGGGACGGCAATACCACGGTCCTAGGGACGGCAATACCACGGTCCTAGTGACAGCAATACCACGGTCCTAGGGACGGCAATACCACGGTCCTAGTGACAGCAATACCACGGTCCTAGGGACGGCAATACCACGGTCCTAGGGACGGCAATACCACGGTCCTAGAGACGGCAATACCACGGTCCTAGGGACGGCAATACCACGGACCTAGGGACGGCAATACCACGGTCCAAGGGACGGCAATACCACGGTCCTAGGGACGGCAATACCACGGTCCTAGTGACAGCAATACCACGGTCCTAGGGACGGCAATACCACGGTCCTAGGGACGGCAATACCACGGTCCTAGTGACAGCAATACCACGGTCCTAGGGACGGCAATACCACAATCCCAGTGACAGCAATACCACGGTCCTAGGGACGGCAATACCACGGTCCTAGGGACGGCAATACCACGGTCCTAGTGACAGCAATACCACGGTCCTAGGACGGCAATACCACAATCCCAGTGACAGCAATACCACGGTCCTAGGGGACGGCAATACCACGGTCCTAGGGACGGCAATACCACGGTCCTAGGGACGGCAATACCACGGTCCTAGGGACGGCAATACCACAATCCCAGTGACAGCAATACCACGGTCCTAGGGACGGCAATACCACGGTCCTAGTGACAGCAATACCACGGTCCTAGGGACGGCAATAGCACAATCCCAGTGACAGCAATACCACTGTCCTAGGGACGGCAATACCACGGTCTTAGGGACGGCAATAGCACAATCCCAGTGACAGCAATACCACGGTCCTAGGGACGGCAATACCACGGTCCTAGGGACGGCAATACCACAATCCCAGTGACAGCAATACCACGGTCCTAGGGACGGCAATACCACGGTCCTAGAGACGGCAATACCACAATCCCAGTGACAGCAATACCACGGTCCTAGGGACGGCAATAGCACAATCCCAGTGACAGCAATACCACGGTCCTAGGCACGGCAATAGCACAATTCCAGTGACAGCAATACCACGGTCCTAGGGACGGCAATACCACTATCCTAGTGACAGCAATACCACGGTCCTAGGGACGGCAATAGCACAATCCCAGTGACAGCAATACCACGGTCCTAGGGACGGCAATACCACGGTCCTAGGGACGGCAATAGCACAATCCCAGTGACAGCAATACCACTATCCTAGTGACAGCAATACCACGGTCCTAGGGACGGCAATAGCACAATCCCAGTGACAGCAATACCACTATCCTAGTGACAGCAATACCACGGTCCTAGGGACGGCAATAGCACAATCCCAGTGACAGCAATACCACGGTCCTAGGGACGGCAATACCACGGTCCTAGGGAATACCACTATCCTAGTGACAGCAATACCCACGGTCCTAGGGACGGCAATACCACAATCCCAGTGACAGCAATACCACGGTCCTAGGGACGGCAATACCACGGTCCTAGGGAATACCACTATCCTAGTGACAGCAATACCACGGTCCTAGGGACGGCAATACCACTATCCTAGTGACAGCAATACCACTGTCCTAGGGACGGCAATACCACTATCCTAGTGACAGCAATACCACGGTCCTAGGGACGGCAATAGCACAATCCCAGTGACAGCAATACCACGGTCCTAGGGACGGCAATAGCACAATCCCAGTGACAGCAATACCACGGTCCTAGGGACGGCAATACCACGGTCCTAGGGACGGCAATACCACAATCCCAGTGACAGCAATACCACGGTCCTAGGGACGGCAATACCACGGTCCTAGAGACGGCAATACCACAATCCCAGTGACAGCAATACCACGGTCCTAGGGACGGCAATAGCACAATCCCAGTGACAGCAATACCACGGTCCTAGGGACGGCAATAGCACAATTCCAGTGACAGCAATACCACGGTCCTAGGGACGGCAATACCACTATCCTAGTGACAGCAATACCACGGTCCTAGGGACGGCAATAGCACAATCCCAGTGACAGCAATACCACGGTCCTAGGGACGGCAATACCACGGTCCTAGGGACGGCAATAGCACATTCCCAGTGACAGCAATACCACTATCCTAGTGACAGCAATACCACGGTCCTAGGGACGGCAATAGCACAATCCCAGTGACAGCAATACCACTATCCTAGTGACAGCAATACCACGGTCCTAGGGACGGCAATAGCACAATCCCAGTGACAGCAATACCACGTTCCTAGGGACGGCAATACCACTATCCTAGTGACAGCAATACCACGGTCCTAGGGACGGCAATAGCACAATCCCAGTGACAGCAATACCACGGTCCTAGTGACAGCAATATCACTATCCTAGTGACAGCAATACCACGGTCCTAGTGACAGCAATACCACTATCCTAGTGACAGCAATACCACGGTCCTAGGGACGGCAATAGCACAATCCCAGTGACAGCAATACCACGGTCCTAGGGACGGCAATACCACTATCCTAGTGACAGCAATACCACGGTCCTAGGGACGGCAATACCACTATCCTAGTGACAGCAATACCACAATCCCAGTGACAGCAATACCACTATCCTAGTGACAGCAATACCACGGTCCTAGGGACGGCAATACCACAATCCCAGTGACAGCAATACCACGGTCCTAGTGACAGCAATACCACGGTCCTAGGGACGGCAATACCACTATCCTAGTGACAGCAATACCACAATCCCAGTGACAGCAATACCACTATCCTAGTGACAGCAATACCACGGTCCTAGGGACAGCAATACCACGGACCTAGGGACGGCAATACCACGGTCCTAGGGAATACCACTATCCTAGTGATAGCAATACCACGGTCCTAGGGACGGCAATAGCACAATTCCCGTGACAGCAATACCACGGTCCTAGGGACGGCAATACCACTATTCTAGTGACAGCAATACCACCGTCCTAGGGACGGCAATACCACGGTCCTAGGGACGGCAATACCACGGTCCTAGGGACGGCAATACCACTATCCTAGTGACAGCAATACCACGGTCCTAGGGACGGCAATAGCACAATCCCAGTGACAGCAATACCACGGTCCTAGGGACGGCAATAGCGCAATCCCAGTGACAGCAATACCACGGTCCTAGGGACGGCAATACCACTATCCTAGTGACAGCAATACCACGGTCCTAGGGACGGCAATAGCACAATCCCAGTGACAGCAATACCACGGTCCTAGGGACGGCAATACCACTATTCTAGTGACAGCAATACCACGGTCCTAGGGACGGCAATAGCACAATCCCAGTGACAGCAATACCACGGTCCTAGGGACGGCAATAGCACAATCCCAGTGACAGCAATACCACGGTCCTAGGGACGGCAATAGCACAATCCAGTGACAGCAATACCACGTTCCTAGGGACGGCAATACCACTATCCTAGTGACAGCAATACCACGGTCCTAGGGACGGCAATAGCACAATCCCAGTGACAGCAATACCACGGTCCTAGGGACGGCAATAGCGCAATCCCAGTGACAGCAATACCACGGTCCTAGGGACGGCAATACCACTATCCCAGTGACAGCAATACCACGGTCCTAGGGACGGCAATAGCGCAATCCCAGTGACAGCAATACCACGGTCCTAGGGACGGCAATAGCACAATCCCAGTGACAGCAATACCACGGTCCTAGGGACGGCAATACCACTATCCTAGTGACAGCAATACCACGGTCCTAGGGACGGCAATACCACTATCCTAGTGACAGCAATACCACGGTCCTAGGGACGGCAATACCACTATCCTAGTGACAGCAATACCACGGTCCTAGGGACAGCAATACCACGGACCTAGGGACGGCAATACCACGGTCCTAGGGAATACCACTATCCTAGTGACAGCAATACCACGGTCCTAGGGACGGCAATACCACTATCCTAGTGACAGCAATACCACGGTCCTAGGGACGGCAATAGCACAATCCCAGTGACAGCAATACCACGGTCCTAGGGACGGCAATAGCACAATCCCAGTGACAGCAATACCACGGTCCTAGGGACGGCAATACCACTATTCTAGTGACAGCAATACCACGGTCCTAGGGACGGCAATAGCACAATCCCAGTGACAGCAATACCACGGTCCTAGGGACGGCAATACCACTATCCTAGTGACAGCAATACCACGGTCCTAGGGACGGCAATACCACTATTCTAGTGACAGCAATACCACGGTCCTAGGGATCGGCAATACCACGGACCTAGGGACGGCAACACCACGGTGGTATGAATCCACCTTCAAGACGCCCCAGAATCCGCCGCTGCAGTTCAACCTCGAGCCTTGAGACCGCGCGCTTCCCGAGGCGCCACAACACCTTCCCGGGAGACTTCCAGTAAGTTAGAGCAGATGGTTGGTGGGAATGCACAACTCCGCTGGAAACACTTTGAAGTCCCTAGCTGTGGGGTCCGCAGTCCACATGGAATCTCTTTACTGGGAATCCTTCCTTGTCGGCTCAAGTCCTCCCGAGCGGCCGCGGGATATTCGGATGATCGATTCACCGACTCCTGTACAGCGAGAACCTCCGAGTGGCTGTGTGCTGGATGGCGGTCCTGGAGGACTGATCCTGGGGACTGTGTGCTGGATGGCGGTCCTGGAGAACTGATCCTGGGGACTGTGTGCTGGATGGCGGTCCTGGAGGACTGATCCTGGGGACTGTGTGCTGGATGGCGGTCCTGGAGGACTGATCCTGGACACTGTGTGCTGGATGGCGGTCCTGGAGAACTGATCCTGGGGACTGTGTGCTGGATGGCGGTCCTGGAGAACTGATCCTGGGGACTGTGTGCTGGATGGCGGTCCTGGAGAACTGATCCTGGGGACTGTGTGCTGGATGGCGGTCCTGGAGAACTGATCCTGGGGACTGTGTGCTGGATGGCGGTCCTGGAGAACTGATCCTGGGGACTGTGTGCTGGATGGCGGTCCTGGAGAACTGATCCTGGGGACTGTGTGCTGGATGGCGGTCCTGGAGAACTGATCCTGGGGACTGTGTGCTGGATGGCGGTCCTGGAGGACTGATCCTGGGGACTGTGTGCTGGATGGCGGTCCTGGAGGACTGATCCTGGGGACTGTGTGCTGGATGGCGGTCCTGGAGAACTGATCCTGGGGACTGTGTGTTGGATGGCGGTCCTGGAGGACTGATCCTGGGGATTGTGTGCTGGATGGCGGTCCTGGAGAACTGATCCTGGGGACTGTGTGCTGGATGGCGGTCCTGGAGGACTGATCCTGGGGACTGTGTGCTGGATGGCGGTCCTGGAGGACTGATCCTGGGGACTGTGTGCTGGATGGCGGTCCTGGAGGACTGATCCTGGGGACTGTGTGCTGGATGGCGGTCCTGGAGGACTGATCCTCGGGACTGTGCATCAGTGGAATTCTTTGTCTTGGTTGGTCGTATGTTGTTTACTGGATTTGATTATTCTTGGTCATTGTACCGCTGGTGTAATTGTACCAGTTGTACCGCTGGTGAACCCGAGTAGATGCGCTGTGTTGACTGCCTCTGGTTGGGTTGCAGGAGCAAGGAATGCTGTTTCGCCTCCTCGCGGCAATGTGCTGCAGCTGCCTGTGTTGTTCGGCCAACTTCACGCCCACCTGGGAGTCGCTCGACGCTCGGTGCAACCCCTCATGGTTCGACGAGGGCAAGGTCGGCATCTTCGTCCACTGGGGGCTCTACTCCGTGCCCGCCCTCGGCAGCGAGTGGTTCTGGAAGTGCCTCAAGGCTGGCAGCGAGGGCGTCCGCGACTTCATGGAGAAGAACTTCAAGCCTGGATTTTCCTATGGCGACTTCGCTCCGCACTTCACCGCAGAGCTCTTCGACCCCGTCGAGTGGGCGGAACTGTTCGCCGAGGCAGGGGCGAAGTACGTCGTGCTCACTGCCAAGCACCACGACGGCTTCACGCTCTGGCCCTCGGCCCTGGCCTTCCAGTGGAACGCCAAGGCGCTGGGGCCGCACAGGGACCTGGTGGGGGAGTTCTTCGCCGCCGCCCGCAACAGGACAGCGCTGCGGCTCGGCATCTACTACTCCCTGATGGAATGGTTCCACCCACTCTACCAGATCGACAAAGTCTCCAACTTCTCCACCAGCATCTTCGTCAAGATGAAGACCATGCCCGAGCTGCGCGAGCTGGTGGAGGTCTACACGCCCGACGTCATCTGGGCGGACGGCGAGTGGGAGGCTCCGGGGGAGTACTGGGACTCCCTCAACTTCCTCGCCTGGCTCTTCAACGAGAGTCCCGTGGCCAAGAGCGTCCTGGTGAACGACCGCTGGGGCAAGGAGTCCATCTGCCGCCACGGCAGCTACCTCACCTGCAAGGATAGGTACAACCCCAAGACGCTCCAATGCCGCAAATGGGAGAACGCCATGACGCTCGATCGCAACTCCTGGGGTTTCCGCAGGAACGCCAACTTGGACGACTACCTGACGACCAAGGAACTGATCCAGACGCTGATCGAGACCGTGGCGTACGGCGGCAACATCCTGATCAACGTGGGGCCGACGCACGACGGCCGGATTCTCCCCATCTTCCAGGAGCGTCTACGTGACCTGGGTAGGTGGCTGTCGGTGAACGGAGACGCCATCTACTGCACGACGCCCTGGAAGCACTCCCAGAACGACAGTCTGACACCCAACGTCTGGTACACGTCCAGGGGGGACGCCTTGTACGCCCTGGCGCTAGACTGGCCGCTCGACGGACGGCTGACCCTCGGCTCCATCCTCAAGCCCAAGACGGTCACGGTCCTCGGCCACGGCAAGCAGCTGCTCTTCCGCAAGGGCTACGCCAACGACCTCATCATCGAACTGCCTTCCTTCCACCTGCTGCCCGCCGCGGCCGCCCACGCCTTCGTCCTGCGCCTCACCTTCGAGGACCCCCGCCCCCCCTGCCCCCACAACGCCACCTGTCGCTACTTCTACTACCCCCAAGGTCCATCGCCAACCCAAGAAACCAGAGTAAAGCAGTTTTGGTTTCTTCTTGGGAATCTTCGTGTGACGGGAAGACAACAGTATGACACCCAGTCAAATTAATTGACTCGAGCTTTCGAGCCTTGGAATCTTTCTACAGGTGAAAGGTTAGTGCCGCATATTTACCGCCCAAAGCTGACTCCTGTAAAAGGGCTCCAAAGCCCGAAAGCTCGAGTCAATTAAATTATATTTTGTAAAAAACTCTTCCCTGGATTCCCTCAAGTGTCCAAAGGTTTATTGTTTTTGAAAATTACCGATATACAAGTACAACGATAAATTCCAACATGTTTGTTAAAATGCAAGCTTTCGACGGTTAACCTTTTCTCAGGCCTGATGGAGAGAAAACACATGAAAGCTTTAATAAAAAGACCAACATATTGTAACTTGTCGTTGTACTTTGATAACTTGTTTGCCAGTATGTTAACTAACCACTAACTATATTTCCAGGCGAGATACCGAGAGAGTGGGAAGTCACCAGAGACGTGTCGTGTGAATGCAGTTTTATTGAAGGTTCAGGAGAGAGGGGAATTCTACAAAGTGCGATGTTTCCACACATTGACGAGAAGATGTGCTACAGTTTATAAAACTTCCATCTACTGAGTGCATATCCTGAATGTACACGGCGTGTAAATTCACCAACAACACGTGTAGTGGACAGAAGTAATCCACGCGGTGGTAGAAACTTGCTGGAACAAGCACACGTCCGGAGATCTACATCTCTATAGGAAACTACCGGGTATCTACCTCAGGTCTTGTAACGTCAGAACGAAGGTCTTTATGGAAGCGAAAGTTCGACGAAAAGTCCAAGATGTGGTCTACACTAAAGGCAGACAGAAAGTGAAATTCTTTTTAGTGCTCGATACTGGACATGCACGAGGTGCAGTGACGGCAGAGATGTGACTACTAGAGGTGCGGAGATGTAGTCTACCCGAGGTGCAGTGACGGCAGAGATGTGACTACACGAGGTGCGGAGATGTAGTCTACACGAGGTGCAGTGACGGCAGAGATGTGACTACACGAGGTGCGGAGATGTAGTCTACACGAGGTGCAGTGACGGCAGAGATGTAGTCTACACGAGGTGCAGTGACTACACGAGGTGCGGAGATGTAGTCTACACGAGGTGCAGTGACGGCAGAGATGTAGTCTACACGAGGTGCAGTGACTACACGAGGTGCGGAGATGTAGTCTACACGAGGTGCAGTGACGGCAGAGATGTAGTCTACACGAGGTGCAGTGACTACACGAGGTGCGGAGATGTAGTCTACACGAGGTGCAGTGACGGCAGAGATGTAGTCTACACGAGGTGCAGTGACTACACGAGGTGCGGAGATGTAGTCTACACGAGGTGCAGTGACGGCAGAGATGTAGTCTACACGAGGTGCAGTGACTACACGAGGTGCGGAGATGTAGTCTACACGAGGTGCAGTGACGGCAGAGATGTAGTCTACACGAGGTGCGGAGATGTAGTCTACACGAGGTGCAGTGACGGCAGAGATGTAGTCTACACGAGGTGCAGTGACTACACGAGGTGCGGAGATGTAGTCTACACGAGGTGCAGTGACGGGAGAGATGTAGTCTACACGAGGTGCAGTGACTACACGAGGTGCGGAGATGTAGTCTACACGAGGTGCAGTGACGGCAGAGATGTGACTACACGAGGTGCGGAGATGTAGTCTACACGAGGTGCAGTGACGGCAGAGATGTAGTCTACACGAGGTGCAGTGACTACACGAGGTGCGGAGATGTAGTCTACACGAGGTGCAGTGACGGCAGAGATGTAGTCTACACGAGGTGCAGTGACTACACGAGGTGCGGAGATGTAGTCTACACGAGGTGCAGTGACGGCAGCATCAAGCCGTGCAGTTGTACAGGAGGTTGATGCGCCGGATGTCCACCCGACTAAGGCCGGACTTGTGCTTGGGAATGACGGCGCCAGGTTGGAGCACCTTGAAGAAGCGGCGGTCGTAAAGCATGACGGAGTTGTAGTCGAACTTGTCCTTCAGGATGTTCTCCCAGGTCTTGACCTTCTGGAACTGGCGGCGGAGCTCTGCAACACTCGGCGCTCTGTAGGCAGCTAGAAGAAGGAGTTTTAAGAAATAGAAAGGAATCAAAAATTCATATAAAAATCGAAATCTGATAAGGAGTTGGAAATACCGTCGACCACCTTAAAGTGAACGACCATCTGCTGCGACCACCCTCCCTCTGTCGCTATCAAACAACTTAGACCTGGCTGGAACATGGAGTGATGGCTTAGAAAGATTCAGCCATGGAGAAAAGATGGATAGAGAACAGGGAACAAGTACTTCAGGAAAGATAGAAAGTTAACGCTTTTATTTTTTAAAAAAGTCGATAATTGAGTTAATTATATGAAAGAGTTCCTGTGTGTGTGTGTGTGTGTGTGGTTGTACTGACTTTTTGGGATTTCTTTCCACTTGATCTCGATGTACTTGTTCCGGTCGAGGCGCTGTTGCTCGTGTAGGAATCCCACGGCGTGGTTCAGCTCGTGCACGATGGTGGAGCGGTTGTAGCAGCCGGGGCCCAGCGATATCAAGTTGACACCGTCTTTTCGGCCCCAGTTGAGGGAGTGACATCCTTTCCTGGACAGGATGGTCGCTCTAGGTATGGCGGATAACCTCAGTGACTGTCAGGGAGGTTTCATCAACATGGCAGCCCTAAACTTCAACGATCACAATTCTGCCCACTCACATTTTCTTCAGGTAAACGTAGTCCTGTTCCTGGCGGCGTGGCACGAACTTGACGCAGGTGTTTCTGCTGAAGTCATTCATGGCGTCCAGGATCTTCTTGGCCTTGCACCCTGAGACACCAGGGCTGTACGGGAGCCAATGTAACTGTCTATTGGATCATTGATACTTATTGACATGATAGAAAAACATTGGTGTTAAAGGAATGCCAAACGAAATATTGGTAAAAATACAAAAAAAAAAATCTGATAATAAAATATTTACCTTATTTTTAATACAAAAATATTCATTGATTACTCGGAGAGTTTGTATTGATAAAGGCCTTTTACGCACAAAATCTACCCAATACATTTTCAGTATTTAACAAAACTGGAATTCCACGCCCGACACCGCCACGGTACTCACTGAGGGAGCTCGAGATGACAAAAGGAATTCTCCCCCCGGGCCACAGACGCTTGAAACGATCGGCTGCTTTCATCTGGACATCACGTGAGTGGATACATTGTGATAAATTATCATCTCGGAAATGTGAAATATCCTCTGCAGTACATATAAATAATAAACAAAACGGCTTTCGAGGATTAGTTCCTTTTATATTCATCTCAAGCTTTCGGGTGTCACACAAACCTACTACAGGAGTAGATAGGGTCCATCATATGATGTACATCTCCTGGTTTGTGATACCCGGAAGCTTGAGATGAATATAAAAGGAACTCATCCTCGAAAGCCGTTTTGTTCATTATTTATAAATGTGTGTAAATTGTAAATCAAGGTGCCCGAGATGTGCAGTTAAAACATTGTCAGAACCTGTGGAATTAAACATCGCTCCTCAGCCGATGTCCAGCAGAGACGCAGTAGAGTGGGACCTCAACGCTGCACACGGAATATATTTTCTTAGTGAACAATATCCGCTCATGGATAAAAGGAAGGAGACAGATGTTGTTTACACTTGGTTATCTCGTGTGTCTTCAATAAATTCACTGTAATATCTTTCATTGTCCAGATATACATGCTACAACTTCCTTAAGTTTTGTCCATGAGTGGATAGCGCTCTAAATTTATTTTTATAAAAATAAGATTCCTACCTATACTGTCCTTATTCAGATGGTAAATATATTGGGAGATCCTGGCTCATCAGCAGTGAACCCTTCCAGCAGTTTCGCCAGTTCAATCTACCAGATGGCTCACTAGGCTGCTCAGCTCATATATCCGGCATTTTTCTCCTCTATTTCACATTTTTGCACATTGGTAGTAAATAAACACTCCTAATATATAAACGGCATGTCACAGCACTACAAATAACTTGGGTAGACGTGTCTCACAGCATTGTCTACTTAGGTGAACTTTTCGTCGGCCGTTTATTCCAGTTGTCTCACCGTTCTCACATCTCCGCCGGGGGCGAGGTCGTCGAGGACTGGGCAGCTCTCTGCACACGTGTGTTGTTGAAAGGTTTTTAAAACAAGAAATATTTCTTATCAGGGGCACGAAGGTTTCTTTTTTTACAAATAAAAAATAAACTTCTACTATAATTACTCGATTAAAAAATATAGGGAGGGCTTGGCTCATCAGCGAGAAACTCCCCCAGCGGGTTCGCCAATTACACTTTAAAAGACATATAGACAATTTGGGTCGTATATAACAAGCGACGAGACGGCTATGCAACTTTGTTTTTCTTCCGCACCACAGCTCTACGAATGGAAAAACCAACTCACCAACAGCAGCAACGGACAGGACCAGGAGCGCCACCACAAACAACATTGCGCAGACTCTGCTGGAAGCCTGCTGTTCCGTTGTCCATTTTATGCAAATTGGGAGGACAGCAAGATGGACGGCGACAGAATTTATTTCCGCGACATATTTGATGGAAGACGGCCGCCAGCTGTGTCGCGGACATCAAATGTCGCCAATTTTTCATTTGTGCCACTGGGTGACACTTCTCAACTTGCCGGGAGCGAGTGATATGATAACAGGAATATGCAAATATGCATTGATGGTCGGTATTATCTGCCGGCAATATTTGACTCTAAGAATGAACTTCTTACAAGTTCCTCCGTGAACCAGGAGTTTGACTGTGTTGCCAGATCTAACTAGGGACAGAGAGGATTTTGAAGGCTCACTAAATGCAGGCAGAAATTTGCATGAGATGCCATGCTGATTTTACATGTTAGAATATTACCAGGGAGAAACTGATGTTGGAAATTCGGGAACTGTGACGGAATTCACCTCTCGTGATGAAATAAAAACAATGCGCCAACTATTGACCATTTCTGTAATTTATTATATTTTAAATATAAGAGAGAGATTATGTTATATATATAATATGTAATTTAAATGTAGATACATTCTGCGTTTTGTTTATTCTGCTTTATTTTGTTACAAACGATTTATCCCAACACTGTTCTTGCTCTGCCATCTTGTCAATTTCTAAAAATATTTTTCTACTTATTTCCTTTATACTCTTTTTTATAATTTTCTGAACTCTTTTGTCAATTTAGTCCATATCCCCCCCCCCCCCCCCCCACACACACACACAAGCTTGATGCATGTGCTAAATATATCAATTTTTCAACAAATTAATCCCTTGTATCGGAAATTGATAAGGGAAATATAAGCACAGGCTCAAAACCCCTTCTGCACGAGAGAACATGGTAAACATAAAATTCTCAACAAACGCCTCAATCTTGTGTCTATTTTAGCAACCAACATATGCCGAGCCCAAGAGTGATCAGCCCGACATCTTAATTAACAAACAACTCGCCATTAAAATTGACAAATGTCATTTACCCTCCTAAACGGCAGAAAACAAATCTCTCTCTCCATATAAATATAGTAATGATTAAATGCGGTGATTAGAGAGCGATGCAGTCGGGATAGAGTGGTGAGGACGTACACAGGAGTTTACACAACCCGTGAGGAGTAGGTCGGAGAGGAAAGAGAAAGTCCGAGGGCCACTCTGGGAACAACTCACATAGCTTCGAAGAGAAACTGTCCCCAAATAATCAAATCCAAGGTATTTTATACTCTATTCCGAGTGGACCAGAACAGTAACCGCTGAGGGAGGATGGGGAATGACCCTAGTTTCCCAAAACGTCTATTTATAGAAGGAAGGTCATCTGGCTGACCAAGGCTGATCTTACTACGCAGATCGAAGCCTCACGGTTTTGTTTCCATCCTGACAATGAATGTAAATCGAGTTTTACTTCAATATTCTATGACATATTAGTGGTGTTTGATTCTTTCTAGAATGGAGAGTCTTGGAAGAAGCAATTATCTTGAGATCCCTAGTGAAGTAATATTTATTTTATAGACATTAAGGCTATTTGAAAGTTTATTTCTTTTTCACTTCAGGTAAAACTTGTTGCGAAGGTTTTGAGAGAAAAGAGTGGGCCAGAATGTAGGGCAGTGCCTAATCTGCTAGCTCATATATACCGCTGTAGTTTAAAAGATTAAAAAATATCGCATTATATAGAGGACCTAGGGTAGAAATAAGACAGAAAAAATAAAACAAACTAGATAGGGAGTTAGAATCAATTCGAGGAGTTTTCATGTGTGAAAATATGGAGAGCGTTTGCTATGTTAAAGTAGAGCCGAGAGTTCTGCTAAGAAGGCATGGTAAAGTGCATAGATGACTGTGAGGGAGATAGCAAGATCCCATTCTCTACTTCCTTCTGTATATTAGGATCAATATTGTGGAGACATTTTCTTGTAGATATTCCCTATAATTGGGTTTCTTTCATTAAAAAAGGCTGAAAGAGTATAGATTAAGGACTTGGACGCGATCAAAAGAACTGACGTTCAAAGTTTTTACATACAAAGTTTAAAGCTATCGAGTGTAAAGTCACCTGTAAAGGTGTAAGATGTGAAGCCAAGATTACACATCGCCCACATTTAGCTTCGCATCCTACAAAGGTACAAAAGGTATACTCGGGTTTAAATAGAGACAAGCTTAGTTTCCCGTCATATCTACTATGTAAATAATGTTATATTACACTAACTTTTTCATATATTCCCTAATCATTTTATCTAGAGGTCGATATGTAAATATGATATTGTCACATTGGCTCCTTGCTTCCCAGCTCCAACAGCGGCAGCCAATTAGTTTGGCCCACAAGCGAGACCACTTTATTACTATTATTTTTGTTTATCAAAGCATTCGTTCAAGGATAATGTTCATCAAATTCCATAATTTTTGTCAACAACTATTTTAAAATAATCTTATTACTGTTTAGATATCTCCGAATTGCTTTGTCACAATGATCCAGTACCTCACAAAGCTAGTGTACACCAGAGAATAATGTCAACTACAATTGATCCATGAACTCTAAACAAAAGAATCATTATAAAAATTCAAATATAAATAGTTTGTAACCTGCTACACACATTTCCAAGAAGTATCTCCAAAAATAAACTCGGGCGAATGATATTCCTGAAATAACTCACATATGACTCAAGAATCTTGTTCCTGTATCTTAAAGCAGTTAATTTGACTCCTCAAATATATGTATGATTTTTTTCGAAATAAATCCAACTCAGACAATGAGATCCCTCTTACAAAACGGGATTCTTCTTTGATGTAAGTCGCGCGTGAATGGAAACGAGTCCCAGGTTCTCCCTATATTCGTCAAAACCGAAAGAAAAACACAGCCACATCAACAAATAGTTCATTTCAACTCCCGATTTTTCAGTGAATTCCTGTCACTCTCTTCAGGTAAATCAAAACTTAGCGTCCAGACTGAAATTTGACTCGACATTTGTGAGATCAGGGAAACACTAATCCTGGGTCCATCATTGATTATTACCAATTCAATCAGGCTCTCCTGTAAGAACGAATGAGAGAGATACATACAATTGGTCATTTAGTATAAAATACCACCCTCCTGAAACCTTCGAAAAAAGTTTGTCTTGAATGATCTTGCCACCCCCAATGACGCTTGGTAGTCAAAAGTTAAATAGTGGCCTTCTTGGGTTGTGGCGGATCTATTTTGGCCTTACCTGGTTTTGGTGTGATAATTTTGGTGTCACTGAATTGTTTACAAACCTGGAAAACTTCATTTATTTTAGCATTGACCAATTTTGCGCCATTGTAAATGTACAAAAATTATACAGGCCACTTGTCATTATTCTTTTAAATGTGAAAGATTTTAAAAGAACAACGATTATGATATTGAGGATGGAATTACCCCAACGGTATTTATTTTTTAAAATATAGGAAGAAAGTAAAATTCAACATTTAGTGAATTGATTATGAGAAGGCTTGAATTTATCAGCTTTCCCAGAGATTTCTTCGAATTCTGACATGCTAACAGGGCGAGCGATTATTAAGAATAATAAAATAATTGTATATTTACAATTATAAAATATCTGAAAAAATAGAAATATTAAATTATCAGATACACAATTGTGCATATGTTTGCTAATTTTGGGCTTTTTATTCTCAATAAATAAAGAGTTATATTTAAAAAGTTTTTTTCCACTTAATTTCAGATGCCTATTAAGAGTAAATGAAATTGAGAAGAAAGGCAGATAGCTGTGATTGATATGGGTCTTCCAGTACTGCACCACTAACATCCAGTTAAATCAATAACAAAAGGCAGAAAGGACAATAATTTTGTCATAGCCTCAATAAAGTCTTCAGAAAACCGATCACCTAAATCACAAAATGTATACCTTCGTTTTTAAAAGAGAACTTTAAAAAATTTTCATTTTTCAACCTAAATTACAGATAAGGATTATATATTATCTATTTCATTATAAAATCGCGCATTATATGTTTTTAACTTTTAATTAGACAATTTTAATTTATATTTAGACATTTTTCATTTTAATTTAGACAATCTCATTTTTATTTAGACATTTTCAATTTTAATTTAGACATTTTTCAGCCCTTGTGTCTGATTTAAAATTAAAAATGTCTAAATTAAAATGAAAAATGTCTAAATATAAATTAAAATTGTCTAATAAAAGTTAAAAACCTATATATACATATATCATTAACATACATTAATACCAGTTTATTATAAAAATCTTATTCGAGATCTGGCAACTTTGGCACACCATAACACCATTAAAAGAAGCCGACCATTTTTGACATTTTAAAATGATTTTATTAAATATTGTAAAAATATTATAGAAAATGAATCAGAGGTGTGTATTTACAAGAGCATGGAAGTAAACTATATATTACGAGTTTTCCTAAAGGTTAAAGAAGAGGGCAGCAATTTTTGTAAGGAACCAAACGATAGCTGTCAAATGTTGGAGCAACCAAAAATTAAAGAAGAATTTGATGGAAACGAAAATATGACCACATCCGATGACGATTCTAGTCCAGAAATGATAATACCAGATTATGCCAAATATAAATGTGATTTATGCGAATTCAGTAGCGACGTAAAACGGAAACTTACAAATCACAAGTTCAAACATACAAAAATCGCACCCTTAGTATGCAATGATTGTGATTATCAAACTGCAAATAAAGCAAATCTGAGAAAACACCAGATAGTTCATCAGAATGATAAAAAATTTAAATGTTCATTTTGTTATTTCATGACAGCCAGAGAAACAACCTTGAAGCAACATCTTGCATTGCATGCAGACGATGGACCTTTTGAATGCACCCAGTGTGAATACCAGACGGATGATAAATCTGATTTAGATACCCATCTTGCAGTGCATGCAAATGAAAAGCAATTTTCCTGTTATTTCTGTGATTTTAAAGCCAATCAGAAATCTCACCTCCAACAACATTTACAGACACATACTCCGGAACAAAGATTCAAGTGCCCAAATTGCGAGTACACCACAGCCTACCAGAATTTACTTAAACGCCACCTCAAGATTCATGCAGAAGGGAAGCCATTTGAATGCACAGAGTGCGATTTTAAAACCTCCAGAGAGATCTATCTCATCCGTCACAGCCAAAACCACAAAGGAGAGCGACCCTTCCAATGCACACAATGTAATTACAGTGCAACACGCAAGGCAGGACTGACCAGACACATGGCCACTCACACGCGACCAGAGCAATGCACATTTTGCCAATATAGAACATCAAACAGGAATCATTTGAAGGAACATTTGTGGATGCATAATGGTGAGAAGCCCCATAAATGTCAATATTGCGACTTCAGGACGACATGGCGCACTGCACTCTACAAACATCTCTATTTACATACAGGGGAGAAGCCGTATAAATGTCCGCACTGTGAATATCGCGTATCCATCAAAGGAAATTTGAAACCGCATGTTGCAAAACATGTGAAGGTGATGGCAGAAAATGAGGAATTTCAAGACCTGCTGGATATCATCACGGAGCAGGAACAAAAGAAGACACAGTGAGGACACTCCGAAAGTCTCAGGAATGGCACAGTGAGCTTGAAGGCAACATGATCCAAACTTTTCATTTGTTCAACATCACCCTTTCTTCTAGTCACTAGTAAGTGAGATTAAGTTTGTGATATTTTTATTTTTGGAAATTCCAAAATTATCATTTATAAAAATGTATTTTATTTTATATTTTTATATTTTTTATTTATATTGTTTTGTTGATGTTTATAGAAAGTTTTTTTAAAGCGTGAACTACCCCCTATTAGGTAGCTTATGTTTAAAGTTATGTTTAAAATTATATAAGTTTTGTTTTAAAAAAATACATGTATATAAATTTTGTTTAAAACACATATATATTGATGTTTGAAAGAATATATAAATTGATGTTTGAAATATACAGTTAACACCTCTTTAATTCGACACCCAAAGAGATCAGAGCTTTTAGTTGAAGTTAGATGATTTTATCACACCATTTGCTGCTAGTGGATATTTTTTTTAGGATAACCAAATATATAATTAAAATAATATTCTTAGAAAATACTGTTTTTATATATTTTATTGAATAATGTGAATTGATACCATAGGGTTTGAACAAAGGAACCATTTTAATCCAAGTGAATAAATGCAATGGGAAGAAAGTGAATAAATTTATAAAATAATGAGAAGAGTAAAAGTTTAAAGAAATATTTTATGCCATTGGGCATTCAGTGTGTATTCTAGCAGATCAATCTTCAAAAGCCATACATGTCTTCAGTATGTTATGTCAAATAACAGAACATCTAAGACATCTCGTTGTTTACACTAACCTAAGTTAGCCCTAAATCCTCCAGAGGAAACAAAAATCACACAGGCCAATATTTGAGACACATTGTAACACTTTTAAGCAGGGTGAGCACATGCTAACTATGGCCAGTGTGCCAAAGTAGTGTATTTTTAGCAATAAAATTGTATTTAATCAAGAATTATATAGTGTTTAAATTTGTTTTTTTTTTTTTTAATTTGGTCGAATTATCGTTTTGATCAAAGATAAGCTGGAGGTCGGGACATGAAAACATGGTCGAATTAACGCAAGTGTCGAATTAACCAGGGGTTATACTGTATATTGAAGTTTGTATATATAAATCAATGTTTAACAAGCATACAGTAGAACCTCTCTGTAAAGGACAACACCTGGTGGCAGAGAAACTGTCCTCCAACTGGAGACCTGCTAATTAGTAAACATCATCATTTTGATGATGAAAGCTGCCCTTTGTAGAGAGGTGTCCTCTTACGGAGGTTCTACTGTATATATGTATTGATGTTTGAAATATATAATTATATATGTTGGTACCTATATATATAAATTGGTGTTTACAAAATATGTATATAAATTGATTTTTCCAAATTCTATATCCAAAGACTTGTGACTGTTCGTATTTTTCTCTTGCAGCTCATTTTGGCAGAGAAATAAAAAATCCCCCCAACCTGTCTCCTGTTTCCTTTACAAAATTTATTTCTTCTTTCTGATTGGCTGCTGAAATCACATGACCAATGGACACCATGGAACATTTCACCCGGTTCTTCCCTTCATATCTTCCAGACCTTTCTTTCTATTGGACTTGCAGTGTAATGGTCCAAGGTGACATTTTTTTAAATCAGAAATATTTAAATATTGTCACGTTGAAAATTAGAATTTCAGGACGACACAACAATTTATTTAAAGCAAGAACAAAAGAAAAGAATTTCAAAATGTTTGTGTAAAAACACAAGGTAATAGGACCAAATCTAAATAAATAAATAGCGTGTGACATTTCAGTAACAAAGTTTAGCACTATTTTCTCTTTTTCAAGTAAAAAAAAAATTCCTACTGTGCTTAGGGTAATGGAAGAATATTGGGAGGGCCTGGCTCATCAGTGGGGAACCTTCCAGTGACTTAGCCAGTGTAATCTACCAGACTGTTTAAAATTTGTAGGAATTATTGATGAATGTAAAACTATGGACGTAATCTTTGAAGAGACAGTACAAATATATATATAAATGATCTTGTGCACACAAAGAATTCACAAATGAGGATGTTAGGTATCAAGGCAGCCACTAATTCCTCATATTTGATTGATGTCTAACAGGCTCATTGAGAGCTGTTTTCAGAAAAGAAATGCTCATTTCATGTATTTTTATCTGTCTTCAACAAAGCAAAATGTAATAAGGACAAATTATTGAAATGTTCATCACACTTTGGTAACTGATGTTACCATCATCAGACTACAGTCCTTATACCATTGGCTCTGCTACCGAAACATTACAAACACATTTGGTCTTGTTACCTTTTTTCTAATCTATAATCCTAATTGTACCTTATCTCTGTCCTTAAAGCTTATGTCCATAGTTGCTGGCTACATAGGCAGAACTGTCCAATACACTATTGAGCAGTCCTGGTGAATGAAAACTGACAAAATTGCTGGGAGGGTTCACCACTGATAAGCCAGACCCCCCCCCTCCTAATATATATTTTCCCATCACAGTAATGAGACATTTTCCAAGTTTTTAAAATACACTCATGGAAAAAAGGAAATTGTACCTTTTAGCATGTAATCGAGATTCATACAATAACTCTGAAAGATATTTCAGTGACCTTTATTGAAGACACAAGAAAACCAAGTATAAACAAAATTTCCTCTGTTGCCTTCAAAAAAAAGACGACCAACGATATCAAAGACTTCAGGTTTCCAAGTACAGAAGCTAAATAACTGTGCCATTTGGTGATATATTGCAACCTCAGATTAATTATATATTTTAGTGTTGGTAAGGTACAGTTTGAATTGTAGTTTAGAAACACAAGGTAACAGGAATAAATTATGTGCAATGTTTTGGTAACAGCATTATTACCATCCTCAGACAAAGGTACTGAATCATTTGGTACTATTCAATTAATTCACTTTTACTCAAATGTCGCACATAATTTGTTGATTTGGATTGTGTCATGTTATCTCGTGTATCTTTTAGTATTAAAATAAAAGACCTCATGTTGCCATGACAATTAATATCATAAGGCAAGCCCTTTTTATAATTGTATATGTATAATTGAAATAATAATAATAAAAAAAAAGAAAATAGAATTGAAATACATAGTTAGGAATAAAAGAAATGTTTTTATTTTTGTAGTTTGCAAGTGGAAAACAAAATAAGTTGAAAGTAGATTAAAAACACAAGGTAATAAGACCAAATCCAAATAAATAAATAGTGTGTTACATTTCTATAACAACATTGTTACCAAAATGTCACACTATTTATTAGGATTTGGACTTATTACCTTATGTTTATAATCCATGATAAGGCACAATTTGGATTATAGATTATAAACACAAGGTAATAAGACCAAATCCAACTATTAGCAACTCCAAATATAACACACTATTTATTTATTTGGATTTGGTCTTATTACCTTGTGTTTAGGGGGTCGGTGGAAGGCTGGTTAAACCGTTTGGTTTTCGACCACTACGACCCGGGTTCGATTCCCGCTTTGGACACTTTTTTCTGTTTAAAAAAAAAAATGCTCCAATGGCCCCCGATTCTTGCAAAAGTCCAACCCCACCAGCGAGTGCAAGTAACCAAACGGGGCTCTGGCACATTTGTAAGTGCAAAGTATAACTACCAACCATGATTATAGCTTTGAGATAAGAAAGAAGAAGAAGACCTTGTGTGTATAATCAAATTGTTTTTTATCATTTTGAAAGAAAATTGCAAAATTGTTATTGAGTTAAATGTTAGTATTTACAGAAATTGTGTCAATGATTGTGTTGTATGATTGTATTTCTATGAATGATTCTGGTTTTGCCAAGGACCAGGGTATGACTTCAATGTGATTCAGTGGTTTGGGATCTAATAAGATTATTAATACTTGAAGCTACAGAAACTTTAAAGGATCCCAAATCATCAAGCTAATTTACATATTACCATTCTAATTTATTCCCTTACTTCTACAAGCCATTTTCTTTCAGTAGATAAATTCATTTCAAGAGTTTTTATACCTATTGTTAATAATTTTGTCATACATATACTGTAAATATTAAATTCTAAAGCACTCTACAACAGTTTTTAAATGTTTAAATCTCCTTTTTTTTGCTTTCTTTTCCATATGTGTGTACCATTCTTCCCAGGTGCCAACTTTTCAAATCAAAGCTTTTATTCATAACTAAATAGGACAGAGGAAGAGATAGCCAAAAGAATGGATTAGTCTAATAATATATTTTATTTCATTATATATACTAATTAAAATCTCTGCAAAACAAAAATGGTTTATATGACAATATATCTTTGACTGATCATTAATGGAAACCTCTTGATATTCAATTGGCACAGGTTTGTATAGATTTAAATCTTATTGGAACAATGTGCATTTCCTTTTTTATAAAAATTTATTATTGCCCATAATTTAGTAAAACCTCCCATGGGCAACCTTTCTGATGTAAAAATTAATCTGACCTAAACCAACTCCTCTCACAATGAGAGACCACATCTCCAGTGACCAGTATTATCAATGTTTTGGGAAGTTGAGAGTGTTCTACTACATGTGTATAACAAAAAAAAAGTATCTTACTATTCTGGATAAAGATTAAATAAATTTGACCAAATTATTAACTAGAAGTTGTGTTTCAGAGACCAGGATCAATTATAATTTCTGTACTATTTGTACCTAAGTCTACTGACTTGTTAAAGGTCAACCATTTGTGTGAATAGCAGTGATCTATTCCCTAAGGTCCTGCCAAGTGTTATAATCCAAGCTAAATCATGAAATAACTTGTCTTACAGTAGAATATGATTAAAATATACAGGATTTGGAAAATGGAGAAAATTTTAGCCTAATCATTTTTATAGACATTTTAAAACCACTAATGGAAGATGATGATTTGAAATGCCCTGCTCATTATCAGTAAACCCAATGATTTCACCTGTTTGCTGTCTCATATAGATAACCCTATATGTGATGTTTTTATCTGAAATATATAAAATGTGTCTTAATTGTGTATGCATACTAGTTACTGATGTATGTTTTAATGAGATATTTTAGACAATATGGCCCATATTGCTACCACAGAATGAAATTCTGGTTTGTTTTGCATTCCAGCACATCACAATGAGGGCTTGAACCTGATGACTTTCCAATTTTGCAGAAGACCACCGTCAACAAATAGAATGTAAATACCCAAACATATCTCTCTGGCGCCTTGTTATGAGTAAAGTTGAACCACATTTAAAAACTGTCTTAATTCCTATTAAGAAAATGTATGGCTTTTTACTCTAGTAAAGGTTTGTCTAGCGAACATTTGTTAAAACAATTCTCTAAAAACTTATTTAAAAAAAAAAAGATATATTTTGATAATTTGAAACTCGTAAATTTGAATCTCTCGATAAAGTGAACATTTTTTCCCGGTCCCTGTGTGCCATGTCATCCTGAATTTTGTCTTTCCTAATTTTCTACATTAGAAAATCATAGTTTTATCTAGTGAACATTTTTTCCCGTGTCACATTGCCGTGTTATCCTGAGATAATCTTACTTTTGATAAATAATATTTAAGATAACAAACTTAGTGATAAGAAAACTTGTTATCATCATCACAATGGGGGCGCTGCTTGCGAGTTAAATCTACAAATCTGCAAATAACTCTAAGGATATTCAAGATATTCATGAAATTAATTTTCAAAAACCTTCCCAGTGATATACCTAATAATATCGCAAAATTTCACGGAGATTGGATGTATGGTTTTTGAATCTATAGAGTACAGACAAACAGACAGACAGACATTGAATTTTATATATATAGATAAATGAATGTCTGTCTGTGTGTGTACTCTATAGATTCAAAAACCATACATCCAAGCGCAATGAAATTTTGGGATATTATTAGGTATATCCCCGGAAAGGTTTTCGAAAAATAATTTCTTGAATATCTTGAATATCATTTGAGTTATTTGCAGATTTGTAGCTTTAACTCGCAAGCAGCGCCACCTTGCGACGAAGATAGGCTTAGGTCTGCCCCACCCCCTGTCGAGAGAATGTAATCGTCCGGCCGCCGGCCGGATGGACAGTCCAAGTACCCACCGACCAATCAGAGGGGTCAAGATGTCCTGGCGCGCGGGGGCAGAGTTGGTGACACAGCTGTGCCAAGTAGACAAGAAAAAAAGCCTCGCGGGGGCTTGCCCAAGATGACCTCCGGGAATTTCGTCCATCTTCCATAAACGACCATGATTATATTCAACTTATCGTGTATTTTTCAAGGGACCGGGAAAAAATGTTCACTAGATAAAACGATGATTTTGTAATGTAGAAAATTAGGAAAGACAAAATTCAGAATGCCACGGCTCACAGGGACCGGGAAAAAATGATCACCATATCGAGAGATCCAAATTTACGAGTTTCAAATTATCAAATATATCTATTATTTTTTTTTATAAGTTTATAGATAATTGTTTTAGCAAATGAGAAAATTGACTTAGACGATGATTTTGTAATGTAGAAAATTAGGAAAGACAAAATTCAGAATGCCACGGCTCACAGGGACCGGGAAAAAAAATGATCACTTTATCGAGAGATTCAAATTTACGAGTTTCAAATTATCAAAATATATCTATTTTTTCTATAAGTTTATAGAGAATTGTTTTAGCAAATGTTCGTTAGACAAACCTTTACTCGGGTAAAACCCGGGCAAAGCCAGGTACATCCGCTAGTTATATATACATAAGTTTGAATAGAAATTATCGCAACAATCAATTCTATATGTTATAGTTAGTAAACTCACAATGGAATTAAATAAAATTCAATAATTATTTTAAATATGATTAAAATAAAAATAATTAAAATTTGTGAAATAAAAAATATAGAAATATCGCCCTCTATTTTGGAATTTAAAATATTATCAGTGAATACTGAGTCCTCTATGCCTAAAGATGTTAGGGCTTTTGAAACTCGGCAAGGTTTGTTTTGGTCGGTCGCCAGATCTTAAAGGTTTATTTTTGATCCCGGCGTTAAAGCATCAGATTTATTTTCAAAGCACAATAAGGGAAATGTCGAAGAAAGCTTTAGTCATCATTGCCAATGGATCGGAAGAGATGGAGGCTGTTATAGCCATTGATGTATTACGTCGCGGCAACGTAAGTTTTTTCACGTCGATATTAATGTATGCTTTTTTTTTTTTTTGCAGACGAATTTTTATATATAAATTTATAATAGTAAATAACATAAAGGTGCGTAATTTAATAATAGTGCACTATCATCAAAGTCTATTTTTATGATTTTCCTAAATACCATAGAGAGATATAAATACAAAATACCAACATAAATAATATGTAAACCAATTTATATTTATTATTATTTTTTAAATATTCAAAAGATTATTTGCTAAAATTTTGTTTGTAAGCATGTAAAAAAAGACACTTTTCCCATATATTAAATTCATATTGTCGTCTGCACAATAGTGTAAGAAAGAAGTAAACAAGAATGTGGGGGGCAGGTGGAGGTGACAGTAGCTGGACTGGAGGGTCCGCAGCCAGTGGAATGCAGCCGACAGGTCAACATTGTCCCAGATGTCAGCCTGGCAGATGTGGACTCCAGCAAGGTCTATGATGTGATGGTGCTGCCAGGCGGACTCAAGGGGTCCGAGTCCTTTGCCAAGGTGAGTTCTCCACAAGACTGATGTGAGGCGTACTTGGATTGTTCCAGCTTCCATATATTATGTAAGGATTGGTGAGGCTGAATTTGTAGTTTTGGATAGATACTTTTGGTTTGAGTACTTTTGGGGTAAACTAATGTCTTATAATTTTTCTTCCATTAGTTATAAAATAACTTTTTTCAAACCTTATCACCTTTTGTTTCTAATCTATAATCCAAATTGTATCTATTCATTCAAACCTTATTAGAAATTCTTAAAGGTTTTCTGAAATTTGTTTAAAATTTCCTTCACATACATATTGAAAGTATAGCACATGCCCTTTGTTACCATTTATTTTCTATTTATTATCTGTTTACGATTCATTTCAAGCCAAATTTCTGCATTTTGACCTTATACAAAAATTAAGAAATTTGTTCAGCGCATTTTTACTATACTCATTTCCACCATAACTCCCAAGTTCTTCTGAACCACAAAGTAACAAGACCAAACAATGTGTGACTGACAGCCCACACACACTGAAATGTCACATGTAATTTAATAGTTTGGCCTTGTTACCTATGTTTCTATCCTATAATCCAATTTGTTACTTAGCATTCTAAGTTCTTCTGAAATCTACATCCTTCTTCCCATTAACATTTTGTTGTCTCATTTGTTTTAAAGCAATGGTGTGAAGCCTTTTCATAAGTGAGAACCATTTCTATTATCTCACCCTCTATTCCCCCATTTGCATATTTGATTTTCATACACGTGTATAAGTATGCAAATCACAAGACCACAACAAATTATAAGGCGATGAATTTCTTTATTTCACTGTCTTGCTTATATCTTTTTTTGTTTGTAGAACTTCTGTGTTTTAGTTACATTTTCTTAAAAAATCCTTTTCCATGTTAATTTGTATTCTGCTAACCACAGGGATTTGAATTAATCTTCATTTTTAATTTTTTTCCATTTAAAATTTAAAATATATATATAAGTAATTTTTATCATTTAATCAGGTGAAACCCAACTCTTTTTATTTTCCTGTTAGTCAAGTCAGCTATTCAGAATATAGTTTCACTTTTTAACAAAGTCAATAAGCCATTTCATTTCTTTCTCCAAGAACCCACATGGCCCAACATGGTGTTTGTGTCTTCTCTAAATTTTACATTCCACTCCCCTACATTATTCTATTTGTGATCTCTTTAAAATATCTTCAATATCTTCTGGTAAAGCATTTCTTCCTTCAGGGCTCTCTGTGGTAGGTGCCTAGATTTTAAAAAAGTTTTTTTTTTTTAAATTATCCTTAGTACACATGGTACAGGCAATGATAATCATTGTGGGTTCAAGTTAGCGACCGCTTTTACTGTAAGTGAACCACATGTCTATACAGGTGAAAAGCAGTTTGACTTTTGCACTTACAAGTGTGCCAGAGCCCTGTTTGGTTACTTGTATTCGCTAGTGGGGTTGGACTTTTTCAAGAACCCGAGGCCATTAGAGCATTTTTTTAGTTAGAAAAAGTGCCCAATGTGGAATTCGTTCCCAAATTGTGGTGGTTGAAAACCAACAGTTTAGACACTTGTCCACCATTCCCTTTGATGGCAGTTTTAATGGGATTCTTCTGAAGTATCATCCCCATATCACCCTTCTGTATTTCTTCTTTTACAATGAATCCAACTTCTCTTAAGAAAATCTCCAGAATTTCTATCCTCCTTTCATAGAAATCTCTGTTCCTTTCTCAGCTATACCAAGTTCATCTTGAATGCTCCAACTTTCACTGCTGCAGAAGGTGCTGACATTGATGGTAAACTGGAGTCCAGCTGGCAGATGGCTTGGCAGGTTAGCTTAGTCTTCTGTGACGTGGGCCTCTAGAACAGCCAACTCCAGGTTGGTGGTCAGAGGAGGCTGTGGAGAGAGCCCCATCTGGCCTAGGTCAGACCTAGTCTGTCTCCTAGACATGGCCTGCTGTAATACAGTTGTGGAGTACTTGTGCTGCATGTGGAGAATCCAGGAGATAGTCTCCATTCTGATGTTCCACCCACGACTAACCTGGAGTGTTCTGTACAGAGTCCTCTGGTCAAATCCCTCCTCACAGAGCAGTATCAAAATGGCCGCCTAGTTGCCGCGATATGCGCAGGTAATCATTGCACACCAACTCTGGTTTGTCCATGAACCTCCTGGAGTTGTTAGTATCCCTGAGTGATTGTTGCTGGGTCCCCCAATACCCTGGTGTTGGTTGTGAACCAAGTCCACATTGAATGGTGCTGCCAGGAATTTACAGTTCAACCAAGATTGGGACTAAGATTTTCTGAAATTTCTGCCATAATGAGGATCCACCTAACTTGTTCTCTGTGCTGCCAGCCCCCATTGCCCTGAAGGCCCATAACATCGCAGCTGGCCACACCATCACCTCCTACCCCGCCATGAAGCAGCAGCTCCAAGAGGGAGGTGAGACTTCCACCCAACATTCCCTCAGTACCAATCATGCACAGGGACACATTTTTTAAAATAACTTTATTTATTTTTATTATTATTTATTTACCCATGTTCCATTATACAGAAGTCGTCAAATACCCAGGTTGTCCTTCAGTCCTAAGTCTTTTTGGTTTAATTACAATAAAGGAGCAGTTCATGGCTCCAAACAAGTCCCTAGACCAGAGCTGTGTGACCAGAGCTGTGTGACCAGAGCAGAGCTGTGTGACCAGAGCTGTGTGACCAGAGCAGAGCTGTGTGACCAGAGCTGTGTGACCAGAGCTGTGTGACCAGAGCTGTGCGCCCAGAGCTGTGCGACCAGAGCTGTGTGACCAGAGCTGTGTGACCAGAGCTGTGTGCCCAGAGCTGTGTGACCAGAGCTGTGTGACCAGAGCTGTGTGACCAGAGCTGTGTGACCAGAGCTGTGTGCCCAGAGCTGTGTGACCAGAGCTGTGTGACCAGAGCTGTGTGACCAGAGCTGTGTGACCAGAGCTGTGTGACCAGAGCTGTGTGCCCAGAGCTGTGTGACCAGAGCTGTGTGACCAGAGCTGTGTGCCCAGAGCTGTGTGACCAGAGCTGTGTGACCAGAGCTGTGTGCCCAGAGCTGTGTGACCAGAGCTGTGTGACCAGAGCTGTGTGCCCAGAGCTGTGTGCCCAGAGCTGTGTGACCAGAGCTGTGTGCCCAGAGCTGTGTGCCCAGAGCTGTGTGACCAGAGCTGTGTGACCAGAGCTGTGTGCCCAGAGCTGTGTGACCAGAGCTGTGTGACCAGAGCTGTGTGACCAGAGCTGTGTGCCCAGAGCTGTGTGACCAGAGCTGTGTGCCCAGAGCTGTGTGACCAGAGCTGTGTGACCAGAGCTGTGTGCCCAGAGCTGTGTGCCCAGAGCTGTGTGCCCAGAGCTGTGTGACCAGAGCTGTGTGCCCAGAGCTGTGTGACCAGAGCTGTGTGCCCAGAGCTGTGTGCCCAGAGCTGTGTGACCAGAGCTGTGTGCCCAGAGCTGTACAAGTACAGCGAGGACAAGGTGGTGGTGGACCGCAACGTGATCACCAGCCGCGGCCCCGGCACGGCCTATGACTTCGGCCTGAAGCTGGTGGAGCTGCTGCAGGGAGCTCAGGCCGCGCAGGACATCCGCAAGGCCATGCTGGTGGAGTGACTGACCAAACCTCCCACAGAGAAACACTTTATTTTTCCACTCAGTCTGTTCCAAATAAACTCTTGACATTGTTCTGCTTGGTTTTACAGATTTATATTGAGGAGCTCTGTGAGGCCCCATATTTAGAGGGTTAAGCTCCGTATTTTACAGTTTAAAATAAACCTGATGCATTAGTGCACCAACTGTTAGGGGAATTTATAGTTTAAAATGAAAAGAACTTACTATTCTCAAGGAGAAAAAAATTCTGCCTTATAATTTTGATAGACTTCTAGGGAAGTTATTCTGCTCCGGAGGTGAAGAAATAGAATTCCACAGTAACATGGATGCCGCCATCACTGGAGATGGTTCTATTTCAGTGTTAGGAAGAAACTCTATTTCTGGTCTACCTCATTGAAACTGTTGTTAATTTGAAGCTTTCAGGTCATGTGCTTTTTTTCAGTGTGAAACTACATGAGAGAGGCTTCCTATAAAATACAACTTTGTTATTGGAGGCTGACAGGTCTGTCGTTAGAAGGTTGTGTGAGCCAACAGATCCCCAGCTTCCTGCAGCATATCCTGGGAGTTGTGTGAGCCCCAGCCAATATCTCCAAGCAGCACTCCAGACATTGTCGCAGAGATTTAATTTATAAAACAACAGAATCTAAATATATTTTACATGAAGAACAATCAGAGTATTTATTAAAATAAAGACAATTTTGTTATTTGCTCCAGGTGCCTATATAACCTATGACAGCCAAGACAATAAGTTGGATAAAACCTATCTTTCATTTTAATTCAAAATGGTTTCAATATCTTATATCTTTGATTGTTGAACAAATTCCTGAGCTTTCAAATACAGTAGAACTACCTCCCTGTTTCAGAGCCAAAGTGTTCTTTAGGGAGAGGTGTCCGCTTACTGGAGAGTTGATAAATAGCAAAAAATTGATAAGGCACAATTTGGATTATAAACACAAGGTAATAAGACCAAATCCAGCAGAAAAAAAATGTAATTTCGATGATGAAATCTGTCCTTTGTGTAGAGAGGTGTCCTCTAGAGTGAGTGTCCTCTCATGGAGGTTGTTCTACTGGCTATATATACGGTAATGACGTTGTTACTGAAATGTCACACACTGTTTATTGGTCTTATTACCTTGTGTTTCTAATCTCTAATCCAAATTGTGCCCAACTCTGAATGTTTTTTTTTTTTTTTTGCTTATCCCTAGTACACGTGGTACAGGCCATGATAATCATGGTGGGTAGTTAGCGACTGCTTTTTTTTACTGTAAGCGCACCACATGTCTACACATGTGAAAGCAGTTCGACTTTGCACTTACAAATGTGCCAGAGCCCCGTTTGGTTACTTGCACTCGCTGGTGGGGTTGGACTTTTGCAAGAATCGGGGGGCCATTGGAGCATTTTTTTTTTCTTTAAACAGAAAAAAGTGTCCAATGCGGGGATCGAACCCGGGTCGTAGTGGTCGTAAACCGAACGGTTTAACCAGCCTTCCACCGACCCCCTAACTCTGAATGTTGTGAAGGTAGGTATAACAAAGAGACTGCAATAACGGGGTGTGTTTGTTGGCCTCAATTCTCTCGGAATGTTGTGGTCCCACACTGGGTCACTTGTCCAACTGACTTGACAGGTGTAACACATTTGTGGGCGGACATTTCACATCCTCGCAACAGAGAATCTGCCACAATTGGCAAACTCAGTCCAGCCATGGTGTCAGGCCCTCATCAGTACAGCTTTGATTTCATAACATCCTAGGAGTGGAATTATAACATGACCTGAATGTTCAAATTTGCCCAAGTTGGGGTTGCGGCATATTCACTAATGCTCTGTGAAAAGAAAATGCATTTTAAAATATATTTTTAAATAGAAATGTTCTTCTCTATTTGCTCATGAATACACATTATTCATGAATGATGAATACACATTGAAGATGTTACAATTGGCCAAGTTTTTATTCCAATCTCGTTGTGTCAGCTCCCTTCTCTAGAATGTACTGGACAAATTCTCGATGAAGAAAAAAAAATGCCTCTCCTGATTGTGCAGCTAAAAGTTGTTGATGGCTTGCGCCATCTGTTGGAATAACAATCAACAATTGATATTTATCCTGACAGATGGCACAAGCCATCAGTAACTTTTAGCTGCACAATCAGGAAAGTCCCTTAATTTACCCACCAGATCCCAGTACACTTCTGTTTTTCAAATCATAAAAGATCTTTATCAACATTTTTGCCCAACATTCAGAGGGGAGTGTGAAAAAAAAAGTGATAAGTCACAATTTTGATTTTAGATTATAAACTCAAGGTAATAAGACCAAATCCAAATAAATAGTGTCTGACGTTTCGGTAACAGCGTTGTTACCATCTTCAGACAAAAGTGCTGAATGAGAAAAAATATCACAGCATGTTTTAAACTATTTAAAATTGTCTGAAGATGGTAACAACGCTGTTACAGAAACGTCACACACTATTTATTTGGATTTGGTCTTATTACCTTGTATTTATAAATAAAAATAAGTACAGTGGACCCTCGGTTTACGAGCACCTTGGAGTACGAGCTTTTCGCAGTACGAGCAAAATTTTTTGAAAAATTTTACCTCGGATTACGAGTGAAATTTCGCATTATGAGCAACTCGTGATGGTTGCCCGTAATCGTGATGGATGAAAATTCACTGGGATCCCTCCCTTCAGATCAGATTCGGGAAATATGTAAAATGTGGGGAAACTGTGCAATTGTTCGTAGCAAGAAGAATTGCCCGAGTTTCAATTATTAAAAATAAGAAATTAGTTTCGCACTACGAGCGTTTTGGAGTACGAGCATGGCTCTGGAACGGATTATGCTCGCAAACCGAGGGTCCACTGTAAATTTATAATTGAATAAATATATTTTTTAATTTAGAGTAATAAATAGTGATTCTAAAGGAAGTTTATTGTCTTTGACCTTCAACTACTCTGTAGAATCTGAACATCATCTAAGCTGTGTGGGTAGTTATGTAAATAAAGTATGTTAGGTCCTTCTGTTGGGGACTTCAAAGTACAGGAGCTCCCGGGAAGTGACACCACTGTATAGCCAGCTAACTCCATTCTACTGTAGATGGAGGACTCAGCCTTGTTGTTGTTGTTGGAAACTGAATATTATAGATTAGAACTTAATGGCAACAAGACCACATCATTACACGGATGGACAAAACTTGAGCATATGGAAAGTCTTTGATGTCGCCATTCATCTATTTTTTTGGAGGAGACGGAGATTGTTCACACTTGGTTATCTTGTGTGTCTCCAATAAAGGTCACTGTAATATCCTTCAGAGTTATTGTCCCGATATATATGCTAAAAAGGTACAACTTCCTTAAGTTTTGTCCATGAGTGTATATTGAATATTAAGGCAACGTTCAAGTAGCTCGCAGTGTGACTTAAAGGTTGGAAGACAAAGCTGTGTACTACGGAACTTGTTGCTTCAGTCCACTGGTACATGGGGAGATCAGCACCGAGTTGTCCGACCTTTCACAGGAACATTCTCAGCCAAGCGGTGTTAATGAGAGGTTAGACCCTTCTTGTTTAAATTATCTCCTACTGTGGTGTAATTCCTTAGTTCTGGTGGTGGAACAGTGGACAGAACTGGGCTTCGTTAAGAGTTGGAACTAAGAAGAAACTGTGTCAAACATGGACGCCTCGTTCAGACAATCCCGCTGACTTTCTTGAATCGCTTTAAATGTGAGAAGGCCTCCTTCCTAAAGCTAGAGAACTACGTTGGCTGTCAATGCAGGAAGTATCCAGCCGAGAGCTGAACCGGTCGGAGTCTGAAACAGCAAGATGGCGAACTATCCTGGGATTGGTTGAACTGTTGGGAAGGGACATGTTTCAAGTCAACGGGCGCCTCAGATCTAAGTTCCTCAGACCTCTATGGATATCTGATGGACAGCAGGGACTTCAGACATCAGGAGGAGACAACTGTTGATTGTGAGAACTTCTTTCACAACGTGGTGCTGGAGGACTGCATAGAACCAAATTCCAGATTACCAGTTCCAGACCTGTCACATGGGAAACCCTCGTGGTGTTTGTTCCTTTGTGTCAGCGGTGGAGCCCTGTCTGGCCTTCCTTCCCAACTTGTCTGATGTGACCGAGTAGAAAGAAGCAATAAAAAGTTTGAATTTTAACTCCGATGTCTTGCAAACACACCCACAATACACACATTATATATATGATACCTTTTATATATTTGGGTTAAAACTACTTTCAAATATAAAATTTGTAGAAATATATCAATTGGAATTTCGGCCTATTGAGATCAAACGATTACTTTACATCTAGTAGAATGGCCAATAAATGGAGAGTTACCTAAGTGAAGGGACATTTTCTTATTTCACCTTTTATTGCTAAAATGTGTTTTATCTAATTACGCCATCTGTAATCAAAATTATGAACTATTTAGGCACGACAGTTTCTTTTTGAAACTAAGCAACTCCCTACTGCCCCCTTACTGGTAGGTTTTATACAGGTTAGTTAACTAACTGGCCATTTCACTTCACACACAATATATTTGACTTAAGGTGTCGCTACCATAGTGTTGAATAGGCAATTTGGGAATTTCCGCTTTTTTTTTTGTCTTCCATTTCTCAAATATTTAAATAATTCATTAAAAAATATATATATATACACACACACACTTAAAAACTACTTGTAAAAAAAAAATCAACAAAAAATAATTTCGATCCAAACACACACGATATTCTTCACTCAAAAATGTCTTCACTCCAGGACAACAACGAAATCGTGATTTCTCGCTTAACGACGCATTTTAGCGACAAACTGGGCCGCGTTGTCCCCCTCCCGTTGACCCACCAAGGGTAAAAAATTGCGCTCTTTCTGATGGGTTGGGTGTCAAAACTCAATTTCTTCTCTAAGTCCGACAAACTGAGATTTATCAACATATGCCGTTTACAAGGCTTTGGAGAATATTCAGAGGTTTGAAACACCGCCCATCAGAAAGAGCGCAATTTTTTACCCTGGGCAGGTCAGCGGGAGGGGGACGGCGCGGCCCAGTTTGTCGCTAAAATGCTCCGTTGACCGAGAAATCACAATTTCATTGTTGACAACAATCCGTTCCGGAGTAAACAACAACATCGCGCTAGGATAAATATTTTGAGTTGACCTTTTTTTGTTTAGTTTTATATAATCTATCGAATAAGAAATGGTTATTATTTTTCAGAAGATGGTTGTACTTGCCATCTCAGTGTTGATTTAGAGAGACGCGCCACGCCAAAGATGAACTTGTTGAAGAACACTACCGTGAACACTGCCAGTATTTCGGCGGGGCACAATATAATTTACGAGAACAAATAATAAAACCAGACTTTATTATAAAATAATTGACTATAAAATCGTTTCATCTAAAAGAAAAAAAAAGTCGCTTTAAAATGTTTGATCCTAACGGGCGAAATCCAACACGTAGTGTCAACAATGAAATCGTGATTTCTCGGTCAACGGGACATTTTAGCGACAAACTGGGCCGCGTCGTCCTCCTCCCGCTGACCCGCCAGGGTAAAAAATTGCGCTCTTTCTGATGGGCGGGGTTTCCAACCTCTGAATATTCTCCAAAGCCTTGTAAACGGCATATGTTGATAAATCTCAGTTTGTCGGACTTAGAGAAGAAATTGAGGTTTGACACCCAGCCTATCAGAAAGAGCGCATTTTTTTACCCTAGGTGGGTCAGCGGGAGGGGGACAACGCGGTCCAGTTTGTCGCTAAAATGTGTCGTTAAGCGAGAAATCACGATTTCATTGTTGTCCTGGAGCGAAGATTTTTGTTGAGTGAAAAACGAATATCATCTTTGGATTTTAAAAATTGCCCTTTATTTTTTGCCGCTAGCATTGATGTATTTTAAACATCTATTTATGCACATTTCTGTATTCCATAAAACGCCTACAAGAATAAATTTTCTTATTTTAAGTCAAAAGGCGAATCATTGAATATTTTTATATAAAAAAGGATCTGTTAAAGAAAAAAAACAAAACAAATTTTCTTAAAATATTTCGATGAATTGCTCCCTCTTTATCAATTTATTGCACAATAAAATTGTACTTTTTCCTTTAACAGATCCAGGTACAGCCTTTTTTATATAATTTTACTGATTTTTTTTAACCAGTTGTGGCGTCGTCTGGTAATATATTTTCCGAGACACCCACGACGTCCCAGTGGAAGCTTCTGTCTCTCACACCGACATTTTGTGGCCACTCAAGAGAATTTCTAGAATTAATATCACAAAAACCTTCCTCTCTATTTATAGTCCTAAACATAAAGTTGGGGGAGGATTCATGTCCCTAGAGAAGGGCACCTCTCCCTTTAAATATACATCAGAACGGTGTATTATGTTCATCACCCTGGTAATAAACTTTACTGGTTGTCATGAAGAATGAGCCACAATACTAGTTTTGGCAAATTCAGACAATTCCAACAACTGGCCCTCATCAGTACAGGGGCAGCTTCGATTTCATCTGGTTCAAAATCACATTAATAGGAACCGCTCAGCAAGAGCAACCTAGTTCATGATAATTGAAACAATGAATAATATGTGAAGGTTATTCACATATTAAACAATTTTTAACGCGGAATTCAATCCCGGTTCATGACTGTCGGGAATCGAGCGTGTTACCATCTCATCCACCGACTGTTATTCCGATTCCATACCATCCTACAAGAGGGATATGAAATCGGTCAAATTTACCAAACAGGTGTCTGGTGAAGTAGCAAGGGCAGATTTTCAGGCAAGAATACAAGATGTGGGAGGATCCATGTACATAGAGAGGCACCTCTCCCTTTGATTATTTATATATGTACTGATGAGTGCCAAAGCCCGAAACCATGGTATACAGGTTGTTGGCTTTTGTCTGAGTTTTCCAAAACTGGTGTTGTGGGTCATTCTTTATCATCACTAATATTGTTTATTACCGGGGTGATGAACATCGTTCTGAGGTGTAATTAAAGAGGAAAGTGCCCCTCTAGGTGTATATATAATACTAGATAGGTGACCCGGGCTTCGCCCCGGTATTGACCCGTGTGCATAATCTACCCGAGTGATATATATTTAGATAAGATTTTTTAAAATAATTGTTTGTTATTAGCATTATCTATTTGTTTGCATCAGCATAATTTAATCTAATCTTTGATAGAGGGCGCTGTTCGTGAGCTAAGTAGAATAATTTGAATATATAGTTTTAATAATTGATTTATATATTTTTTAAAATAGCCTATCGTCTTCCCCGTATTTTTTTTTACCTATATATGGAAATTTTGGTTTGAATTAGTGAACTACTGTTAATTTGTATACCGGACATACAAACATTGATTTTTATATATATAGAAAATGAATTTATTTTGTGTTTTAAGTAAAAAATGGTTTATATATATAAAACAGACTCTTGTCAGCATCACAGAAACTTACTTCTCTCTTGGTGCCAATAACAAGATTGCCATCATTTGTACCAGCATCTCCACAATGGTCACATCTCCACAATGTCCATTTCTACCAACTCTCCAGTATGAGGACATGTCACCTTATGGACACTTTGGCTCTGCTATAGCTGCTGTCCATTAGAGGACCTAATCAGTAAAAATAATTTTAGCAAAAAAAAAAAAACATTGTGCTAAAAATAGTAACAAACAATTTATTTATCAGCCGTACCATTCTACCCCTAGTGGCAGAACTACAGAAATTTGGTCTTTGATTTAATATCAAAATATTTCACAGAAATCAATAAAAGGTAATAAGACCAAAAAGTGTGTGACAGTGTTGTTACCATCATCAGACTAAAGTACTGAATGAGGAAAAAAATATCGCTGTTTACTATTGGGTGTAATGAACACTTTGTGATATTTTTTCTTATTCAGTCTTTTGTCTGATGATGGTAACAATGCTGTTACCGAAATGTCACACATTATTTATTTGTGTCTGGTCTTATTATTCAATATTCAATCTATAATCCAAATGGTACCATATCAATTGTACCATATCATCTATAGCTATCTTCAAATGTGAACTCTCTTAAATTCAGTAGTCGTGGTAGTTCTCCTATGTAGAGATAGACTCGGTGTCTGGACACACCAGACACTAGAGTAAACCAGGTTTCCAGCCATTTGTATATTTCAGAGTTCCCCATTAGACTGTTATTTCTTAGAATTAAGAGACACTTTGGTCAGCAAATCTTTTTTATTTTCTTGACATTTCAACAAAAATCTTTTGTCCCCCCTCCCCTGACGAGGTAAAATCAAACATTTACTGACCAAAGTGTCTCTTAATTCTAAGAAGGATGAATACCGGCCAGACATCCTCTATCTTCTAGTTTTATTGGTGAGGAAATCCAATAAAGTTGGAAGCTGATAAAAAAACCTCTCACCAACATTTCAAATCCAAATATGCAATAACTGTCTGATTTCTGGGACTGAGTGTCGCCCCAGTAACACTGGACACTGAGGCGTGGTGCTAGCGAAACTTGTGCCAACAACTTGCTGGTTTCAAACACAAGGTAACAAATCCAAATAAATAAATAAATAGTGTGTGTGACGTTTCAATAACAGCATTGTTACCATCATCAGATGAATGAGTTTCATTCCATTCATCAATTTCATTCAGTATTTTTTGTCTGATGGTGGTAACAATGCTGTTACTGAAATGTCACACTATGTATTTGTAAATCATTTGTTGGTTGGAAGTAGGATACAAAACAAACATTCCCCAGCAAGTCACTGAAACCTCAGGAATTAACTAAATATTTGGTTGTTGTAGCTATTAGGTCTTGTAGTTCTGATCCAAATTGTGTCGCATCATTTGAACCTCCAACTACTTTAATTCAATGCCCGGGTGATCTGATGTAGAATTATAGTTAGTTAAAGAAAAGTCTTATTGGATTTGGAAAAATGGTTGAAATATATAATCTGTATAACATGTAAACACAAGGTAATAAGACCAAATAAATAAATAGTGTGTGATGTTTCGGTAACAGCGTTGTTACCATCTACCATTTATTTATTTGGATTAGGTCTTATTACCTTGTGTTTGTAATCTATAATCCAAATTGTGCCTTATCAACTGTATAACATGTGTATAATGTCATGTATGGCACAGATCTGTTTAGTTGACCCAATATCCACATTATATACTCCTCCAGACAACCTTGGTTTATATATTTCTTCACCTGGCCAAGCCATAGAAGATAGCAAACAACAACAAAATCACATGGCAGCTCCAGAACACATTGTATTAGATCCACTAAACAGGAACTTTGGGAGCTGCAACATCAAACAGCTCATGGAACATGGAGAACAAAGGGAGAAACTCTTGGGTTCCCCCCAGTGTCAACAAACTGTGTGAAGGAAGACACCAAATCTGATGAGATAAACAATTTTATTGTCACCAACAACACGTTAACAACTTCTACAAATGAACAAAGTCAACATTTATATTCTTTTAAAAAATTCATCTATAAAAAAGAAAGAAAAATCATGAGTGTGTCTTCATTAAAAATATTATTAATAAAAAAACGTTTTACAAAAAGGCTTTATATATAGAAAAACTTTTCGTGTTCAACTCACAACATGATTTTTTATAAAAAGTTTCCAATAGTGTTAGATAGGAACCTACCGGGTACAAAATATTTGGAGACAGGATTTCTCTCTGTACAACTCAGTATGTCTCGCTCGAGTATGCAACTCAATATGTAAATATGCTCTCACACTATCTCTCTGTATCAACGTACAATATACAGATATGGCCCATTTTATAAACAACAAAATTTGGCAAAAAAAAAAATAGGACAAAAAAATGTAAATAAATTTTCTATTTTCTACAAATCTAGATGGGAACACAAAAAGGTAAAAACAAATTGCATTCTTATTTTCATCACATTTGGGTCAAAATAATTCTTTAATACTGAAGAAACAAATTTACTTAGAAAAACATAATTAAAAATATAAAAGTAAACATAGATAGAGAGAGAAGTATAAAAATTTCGAATGCCATCGCTTATCTAAAATATAAAAAATACAAAAGTAGGAATTCTCCAATGGAGAATTGTACAAATTTAGGTTGTAAGCAGACCAATAGAGAGCCGGCCAATATGTAAAGTGGAGCTAGTGGATGTAGCTCACGTAGGCGTGGTACAAGTGCTCCATGAAGATGAAGGTGAGGACAGTGTGCGGAGCGATGCGGACATAGTACGGCAGGAAGCCCTTGCCCACCCACAGGCCCAGCACCCCGTCGCTCTTCACAATGGAGGAGAGCACGTGCTGAAGCACACATGGATAAATGCACTGAGAACTGTCGGAGCTCCACAGCGTTGTCTGATGGCAACTGACAGCTTTCATGGGATCCCCCCCCACCACCAGTGATGTGAATGGTACAAAGTGGCACAACACCCACAACCCAGGTTCCAATCCCACATTGGGCACTTTTTTCTGAGAGAGAAAAAAATTGCTTCACAATGCCCCCCAATTCTTACAACCCCACCGGTGAGTGCAAGTAACCAAAGGAGCTCTCTGGCACACTTGTAGGTGCAAATACAAGTGTAGACATGTGGTGTACTTGCAGTGAAAGCAGTCCCGAATTACCCACCATGATTATCATGGCCTGTACCATGTGCACTAGGGAAATAAATAATTAAAAACACCCAATATCAACAGAGTCAAGTTGAAGATTCCCCGGCAGATGTCCAAATGTGGACACGGGTCGATACAATAACCTCATTGAAGACTTGTCGGTGCATGGATGAAATATACC
The DNA here is from genome assembly GCA_030710605.1 of Cordylochernes scorpioides. NCBI lineage: Eukaryota > Metazoa > Arthropoda > Arachnida > Pseudoscorpiones > Chernetidae > Cordylochernes > Cordylochernes scorpioides. Next base: position 2,080,010 of record CP092868.1, read on the forward strand.
CAACAATAGCTATACTTGCTTGATGAAGGGAATCCCATGAAAGCTTGTGTCAGAAATAAAAAGCCTCATCATTAACCTCCCTGGAGTTCAACAATTGGTCAAGTTACAATCAGAAATAAAGTTGGATTTAAGACCAGTCTGGTCCTTTATATATTTTGGTCTTAAAACATATCTCTACAGTACCAACCTCCCATGAGAGACCGTCGGGTTAGTGGAGTTAGATGAAATGGCTTCACAAAGGTGGCTGAATAGGAGGATACAAAATATAATGAAGAAGGAAATCATCAAAATCCACAGCTCTATATATATATTTACCAAAGAAATAAAAACAAAGTAATTTATTTAAAAACAATATAATAAAGATATCTCTATATAAAAAAGTTAAAAAACAAAAGTTTAATAGAAAGGTCAATATATCAACCGCTATACACACACGAGAGAAATGCTTTAGAATAGAAACAAACAAAAGGTGTTAGACATTGCAACTTGATTTAATTAATATTGCCCCCTCTGAAAATATATGTAAATCACATTTAAAATTCTCATTATTTAAAAACAAAACATTGGTAGTTATTTCCATAATTGATAAAACATAACAAAACGAGGGTTCACAACAGCGGAGGGACTAGAGTCCGCCGGAGGGCTGACGCTGCCCCAGCACATTGCGCAAGTACAGCTTGTTCATCTGCTCCAGGAGGATGAAGGTCAGGACGGTGTGCGGGCCCAGCCTGGCGTAGTATGGCGTGAAGCCCTTCCACAGGCTGAACACCCCCCTCCTTGCGCACCACATTCACAAGCACATGCTGCGCCGCGCCACACAGAAGTTAGAATACCACAAGACACGGACGGGAGTTAACAACAGAATAAAGTGGGGGAAATCAAGCTGAGAGAGGGGGAGATAAAACCAAGCTGAGGGAGGGGAGATGTAACAACCTAAGGTGGTGTGATGACACAAGTGAACATAACTGGGTTGTCACTCAGTTTATAGATACAAGTGACATAGAAATTGAATAATAAAACAGAAGGCCATCTACATACATTCATGGACAAAACTGATGGAAGTCGCTGCCTATCTATTTTTCCTTTTAAGGAGACAGAGGTTGTTCACACTTGGTTATCTCGTGTGTCTTCAATAAAGGTCACTGTAATATCTTTCAGAGTTAGTGTCCCTATATACATGCTAAAATGCACAACTTCCTCAAGTTTTGTCCATGAGAGTGCATATTTTAAAAATGAAACAACTTCCTACTGTCCTCTGGAGGAGAAATGCCATTTGGTCTCAATCCCAAAGAATGGAAAACCCCTGTTTATACCTCCCAGTGTGAGTACAACTCCAGTAGAGCAATGTTCTAATGGGACGGCTAACACAGAAGGGAATGTAATGAAAGCTGGGATAAGCTTTCTACTTCCATCTTGTAATGAAATAGGACACTCTATTGTCCTTGAGAGGAGAAATCACTACATCAAGGAGGATGACCAAATATATTTGTCCAACAGCGGAAGAAGACACTGCTGAGAAAACTAAAGAGTTGGGAAAAAGAGGGAAAGATCTGCAATGAGCTGGCTGCTACAGGTCAAATTGGAGAATATTTGTCCATAGAGTCACCACAATACAAAACTGTCCTTACTGTGTTGAAAACATATTTGGGAGGGCCTGGCTCATCAGTGGTGAACCCTCCCAGAGGTTTGACAAGTTTAATCTACCACCTGATATTGGATGGTTCTGTAGGGTGGTATTTGAGCAAACTTTGGACTTTAGCCTGACTGGTTGCTCCTGTTCACAGAAGAACATTGTTTGCTACCAATATTTATATGTAACTCTACTGTCCTAGAAGCTAATGTTTGCTTTAACACCAAGAACTTCAGTGTCCCATATATAACCAGAATCATACAATACAGCAGCACCAGAGCTGTAAGAAGCCATCTTGTAGAGTAAAGTAGACAACCCACTGGGAGGGTTCACCAGTGATGAGCCAGGCCCTTCAAAATATTGTTTCCATCACATAAAGCCAGTAGAAATTCAATTTTATTTGAAAAAAAAAAAATAAAAAAAAATTGGGCTTAATCATTTTTTATAAGACCAAATCCAAATAAATAAATAGTGTGCGATATTTTGGTAACAGCATTGTTACCATTATCAGATAGAAGACAATGTCTTTTGTTGTCATTACTGAAACATCACACCCTATTTATTTATTTAGATTTGGTCTTAACACCTTGTAAAATAAAAGGTTAACAATTAGAAGTTGTGCTCCACAGGATTAATTCAACACCCCGACCTTATTATTTTATCTTGAAATCTTTATTAACATTCATCTATTAGATTAGAAATAACAAGACCAAATCCCATGAATAAATTATACGCAACTTTTCAGCAATGTATTAGCATGTCACTCATAATTTTTTCATTTGGATTTGGTCGTGTTACTTTATATTTTTTAAATTTTACTTGAAAATAAAATAAAATTTACAGATATAATTTGAAATTAACTTTAATAAAAGAAACTACATATATAAAACCCTTTGTTATTATAAAAGAATTATAAAATATTTTTCCAATACGGAAGCTTAGTAATTAAACACAATTTGTGGTGAACATGGGACTTCCTGGTCTCTCCTGGAGGTAGTGGTCTCGAGGTTAGTCTAGGTTATTTAAACAGAGTTAGTGGCTGCTTAGGGAGGTAGTGGTCACTCATGGGAGGTCACAGCCAAGTGTCAGTGCAAGATTTAAAGATCAATAAAAAAACTATAAATGTGTGAAAACTTCCATATTGATTGACGGGTTTGTGTAAAGATTACACAAATTCCATGAGTACATGCTGCTCGAGCTGTTTTATGATAAGCAGCGGCCTTTCCCAAAGGTCCTGTTTAGTGCATCTAATGCAAGCCAAAATGTGATCCATAAAGTAGACTATAGGTGACACATATGGTGACAAATATTCTACAAAGCTTGATCTGTGTGTGACCATCTCATCTAGTGGCAGAGCCTCACACCACTGACCAGCTTGGAACCACAGAGCTGTGATTTCCACTTTATTAAGTTTGGTTCAAGTTTGTTGATTTCTAATTATTCCAGAATAGTGCCCAAATTGTGCATTATCTTGGTCAATATTCTGGAATACCACAACAGTTGATTTTTATTCTGAGAGATGACGCAAGCCATCAGCAACTTTCATTTGCACCATCTCTCAGAATCCTTAAAGATTTAAAAGCCAAATATCAACATAGGATTCCTAATACACTTTTTGAATAAATTTGTTTTTCAAAAAGTAATGATTAATATAATGTGATAGAAAGTTACAATAAAGGTCAAAGTTTTCAACAAAATAAAAGGAGGAATTTTTGTGATTTGAACACCGGACTTTTCTTATATTTACTACTCTACTTTGATGTTAAAGTAACAGCTGAGCTAAAAAAACATTCTACACAGAATGGTTACATAATGTTAAGGGACAGTAGAGAACCAATCAGCAGGCAAATAGCCTGGAATTCATTGTGTAACAATACAATACAGTAGGTGTACTTACAATGGCGCCGCGGTACTCAGGCTTGCCGTCCACTATCTTCATGTTCTGGATCCTACAACACCACAAGTCCTCCTCTATTTCCACACTCTGGGAGGTTTCCAGTTTTATAATGTGACACCCTGGTACAATACCCAGTAGTGGTGGTTCAACAACCCAATCAGAGGATGCCAACATGGCATTATGGGTAATAAGACCAAATAAATAAATAGTGTGTGATGTTTTGGTAACAGTTTGTTACAGAAATGTCACACACTATATTTTTGGTCTCATTACCTTGTGTTTCTAATCCACAATACATATTAAGCCGTATCATGGCATTATGTAAATAGAGGAGTTCCACCACGACTGAGCCGTCAGTACTGGGGTAGAGACTACATTGGTAGTTCACAGTTTGTGGAGTTATTGGATACTGACTCCCCCACACCTGATGTCAGATAGAGATATGTCCATAGGTTACATCCCTAAGCTGCCTTCCTTAGTAGGCACACGGTATATAAGTAAACCAACCCAATAGTAGAGCGGTCTGGAGATTAATTTGGCAAAATCACCGAAAGGGTTTACCACTGATGAGCTAAGCCCTCTCATTCAATAACTTTTATCATTGAAGTAAGGTTTGTAGAGATAATATTTGATGCTATAGGTAAAGAGAAACACATACAGTAAAACCCCTCTATAGTGAACCCCATTGGGATGGGACTTTTGGTTCACTATAGCCACGGTTTGGGTATTTAAATTTTTTTTGAGGATATAATTAAAGGGCATGCGCAAAAAAAAAAAAAAAAAAAGCTACCTCTTAATATTGGCTGCTTTTTTCCCCCTAAATTAACCTATTTCTATATATTAAAGCTGTATATTAAAATAAAAACAAAATCATGTGAAAATATTGCCTTTTTGATCAGTTCCTCTGATAATTTAATTAGTATAAATGCAACCTGCCCCCCATATGTCAAAAAAATCCAAGAAAAGTATACCTTATTTATAAAAATTAAATATAAACTTTATTAATAATATATTAAAAGGTATAAAAATATATTTTAAATAAATATTATTATATTACAATATAGGATACAAAGGCTTACTTGAAGAAGTCTGTTATTTTTTTCTGCTTTAACATATTCCTCAAAAATTTGTTTCATATCTAGCAAAGAAATCTTAATTTTTTTAAATGAAGCCTAGCTTGTACTAACCACGTATACAAAGGCTTCTTCTAAAAGTGTATAATGACACTGACGATAGCGGCAATAGTTGGGATTGATTCCTCTTTGTAGGATTTTTTTTTTATAGTCTTCTTTTT